>MU390307.1:0-176623 GCA_022578715.1 Nemania sp. FL0916 | reverse complement strand
AATATTTATTATTTATATATTCGTATTATTATTTAATTTAATAATTATATTATTATTATATAGTTTTTTTTAATCGTAATAATTTTAACGTTGTTCGGGGTGTTAGTAAAACGGGGGTTTTTTATTTTATAAATAAAAGTTTAAAATCGAAATACAAGTTATATTTATTAGTTTTATTATTGTAAATATATTTTTTAATTATAACTAATCTTTTTATAAAAATATACGGATATTTTTTATAAACACGGGGTATTTTATCGTATAATTAAGTTTTATTATATAAACAGTTATATAATTCGTATTTTTTAATTTCGTAATCTTTTTTAAGTTTTAGTTTAAATTATGTTTTATATAGTTTATAAATAACAAAAATATAATATATATACTTTATATTAACTATTTTTTTATTTTTGTTAATATTAAAATAGATTTTATAAACTTTAAATAATACGGTATAAAATAGTTTTTTGTTATAATTATATAGATTTTTTTTTTTATTTATATTTTTTTAATTAAAAAATTTCTAACTAATATATTTTTTAATTTGTTAATATTATTTGTAATAATAAAGTCGTTTATAAAATATCTAATGTATTTTTTTATATAAAGTCCGGGTTGTTTTTTTTTTAAAATTTTTGTTATATAGTTTATAATCTTTAGGTTAAATATAGTAGTAATATTTTTAATCGATCTATTTTATTAATTTCTTTAATCTAAAGTAATATTTATAAGTTTTTTTATTTAAATTGTTATAATTAGGATATTTTTTTTTGTTTAAAGTAAAGTTGTTTTTTTATATTATTATATATATAATAATTATACGTTTTAATTTTAATTCTAAGTTATATTTATAAGTCTCGGTATTGTTTTAAGCGTTTTAAGTTTTTTAATCGTTTTTATTACTATTGTAAATTTTTACGACTCGGGTTTTTCGGGTTTTTTGCGCTTTTTTTTAAAAAACTTCTTTTTATTAATATTAAGTTGTTTTTTTTTACAAGTTTAAATATTAACATTTATAATGTTTTTTTTTTTTATATTAAAAATATTTTACGTTAGATATATTTTTTAATATTTGTTTTTATACCGCGTTTATTTTTAATAATTTTTTCTCCGGGTTTTTTTGTTTTATTTAAATTTTTTAAATTTTATATTTAGTTTTTATAATACTCGTTCGTTTTTTATCTATATATTTATTAAACGATCGTTTGTCCGTTATAATTACGTTTTTTACGTATTTATTAAACGTTATTAATTTATTATTTTAATATATTTCGTTTTATATTTAAGTTTTTAATTTATTAAAAAATAGGGTAAACAGTGCTACTTCGGGCAGTCCTAAGATAATTATTAGTTTTTTAAACTTTATCGTATAAATTACAGCGTTTTTAGTTTATTTTAACCGATATAGTAGTTTTTTAGTATATTTTGTTTTTTTTTTATTATTAAACAGGTTTTTTATATAATTTTCGAATCTGGAATATATTGCGAAAATTTTTTTAATTTTTAATTTTTGTTCGTTTTTTATATTTTTTAAATAGTTTTTTAAAATTAGTTTAAATTATTTTAATATTATTTTTATTAAAAATTGCATTATTATTATAATTTTTTTAATATTTGTATCGATAATATTAATATATTAGTTTATATATAAGCGTATTTAAATAAAAAATAATTTAACGTTTATAGTTCCGTTATAAACTTTAAAAAATATAAGTTTAAATTTTTTAATATTTATTATATTTATATTAAATATTCGTATTATCGGTAGTAATATTTATTTTAATTGTTTATTTGTTAATTTAAATAAAGTTGTTATATTTTGTTATAATAGTACTAGTTTTTTAATTGTTTAAATATTGTAGTTTTAAATCGATTTTTTATAAGTTTGTATGTTAGAATTAATAAAAGGTTTTTTTTCTTTTTTAGATTTTTTTTCGTTTAAGTTTTTATTATTAGAGTTGTTATTAAAATTGTTATTATTTAAGTTTTTTAAAGTTTTTTTTATAAGTTTGTTGTTTAAAAGTAACTATTGTTCTATTTAAAATTTAAGAATTAAAAGTGTAATATTTAGATCTGTTATTATAATCGTATTTTTAACTTGTTTTTATAATTGTTTTATAATAAAAGTATTTGTTATTATTTGTTTTTTTGTTTTTTATTTTTTAATTTTAAGTTTTATAATTTATAAGTGAATTTTTTAAAGTATCCGTTTGTTAGTTTTTTATAACTGGGGTATCCTTTAGTATAATTCCTGGAATCCTTTTTCTTGTGATTTTTTGTTATTAAAACTTTTTTATACCAATATCCGTTTATTCGTATTAAGTTTTATTAATTAAAAAGTTATTAAAATATAACGGATTTTTTATATAACGATATAAGAGTATATACGGGGTTTTAATTTATAAGTAATAATAAAAACTTAATAAATGTCCGTTAAGAAGTTTTTAAAATATTCCCCGTTATTTTGTAATAAAAACGATTAATTCTAAGTAAAGAATATATTATTTAATAAAAAAGTAAATTAATAGTTAAAAAACAAAAACGAGTAATTAAATATAAAAAAAATTATAAAAATATATAAATATAAAAAATAAAAGTTCTACTATTTATAACTAGATTATAGCGAGTTGGGTAAACTCGGTTTATAATAATCTTAGTAAGCTTAGCTTATAGTAAGTTTAATGAGCCCGGTTTATAATAAGCTTGGTAATTTATTACGTAACTATGAACTAAAGGGGAAAAAGGGGAAAAACGGGCGTACTTAGAGTGGCCCGTTCTTTCGACCGTACTAAAGCTTGTTTCGTAACATTTTAACGAAAAAAAACAAAGTTTATTTATTTTAACAAAAATAAAATTTAAATATTAATATTTTTTAAATTAAAACGAAACAATTAAACAATAAATTAAACTTTAAAAAACTTGGATTTTTTAAAATTAAAAAAATTGTTTTATTAATTAATTATAAACTATTATTATTAAATATAATACGAATTTATTTTGTTTTTTATATTTTATTACTCGAATTTACGTTAAAAAATATACTGTTAAAAATATAACTTAAAATAAAAACCGATTAAAACGTTTATAAAATCGAAAAAATTTTAAACTTTTGTTAAAATAATAATAAATTCGAATATTTTGTTAAATAAAAAAAATATTTATATATTAATAATATTTAAAAATTTAAAAAATATTTAAAAATTACCGCGATAATTATAAATTAGTTCTATTAATAATATTTTAACCGATTAAAGTTAAAAAAACGAAATCGACCGGTAAAAAAACGTTAAACGTTTTTTAATTAAATTTAACAAAAAAAACGTTAGTAGTTTATATTAAAAAAGCCGCCTGTTTTTTTATTACCCGTTTTTATTTTTAATAAAACACCGTTTTTTTTTTTTTACGTTTAACACGTTTTAACTTTTTAATAAATAATAGCCCCCGTTTTAATATTTTTAAACTTTTTTTTTATAAAAGCTTTTTTTATTTACAAAAACGAATTAAACGTTTTATTAAAATTTAAAACTTTTTTTTTATTTAATAACGCTTAGTAATAATCCGTTTACGTTCGCGACTAATATTAGATAAATTAAACATTTTAATTTTAAAACTGTTATAAAAGTTTCGAATTTTAAAAACGTAAATTAAACACGATTTAAATTTAAAAAATATAAAACAAAAAAAGTTGTTTTTAAAACAATAAAAATAAAAAAATATTTTAAAACCGTAAAAACAAATGTACGTTAAAAAAAAGTCGCGATTTTCGCGTTAATTAAAACGAGGCTTAAAAAACGACTTAATAACTCGCGACATTATAAAAAAAAAAAAAAAAAAACATATATAACAAAAAAAAAATTTTTAAAAATAAAAATTAAAAAAAAAAAAGAAATAATATTACAATATAACAAAAATAATTTAATATTATTTAAACAGCCCGGTTAAACTTCGGAAACGGATTTTAATTAATTTAAAATTATAAAAAAAAAAGATTTTAATTAATTTAAAATTATAAAAAAAAAAAGATTTTAATTAATTTAAAATTATAAAAAAATAGTTATAACTTATAATTATTAAAAATTCTATATAGTTTTAAAATTTTTTTTATATTTAATTATTTGTTTTTATTTTTTAACTATTAATTTATTTTTTTATTAAATAATATATTTTTTATTTAAAATCAATTATACTTATTATATAATAACGGGGAGTATTTTAAAAACTTTTTAACGGATATTTACTAAAGATTTTATTATTACTTGTAAATCAAGACCCCGTGCGCTCTTCTATATTGTTATATAGGAGGTCCGTTACAATATACTTGTTTTAATTATTGTTTTATTATTACTTTATTATTATTTTAAAAAAATTAAACTTTCGAAGTTATTTAAACTTTTTAAAATTATTTAAATTTTTTAAAATTATTTAAGCTTTTTAAAATTATTATAAGTTTTTAAAATTATATTAATTAAAAACTTGATTTATTAATTATATATAATAACTTTAATAATTTTAACAGTTTTAATAATAATATAATATTTTTAATAACTTTAATAGTTTTAATAATTTTAATAATATTAATAACTTCGAAAGGCTTAAACAGCTTTAAAAAACTTAATTTTTTTAAAACAGACTTAGAAAGACAATCGGAACGAGTACGTGTACAGTCGGGCTGCTAGTTACAACAGGCCAGAACGGGCTAAAGGGTGCCCCGATAGCGAAACATGGGTGCCCTAATAGTAACGCTCTTAATTATATGCATACAAGTACCTAACCTAGTCAATCGACTGGGGTCTGCTAGTCGGTACATATGTCTGCATGTCCAGAGTGGGTATATCACCCCTGTCATCGCAGATGGCCAGAGTCATTGCTGGGAACTTCCAAGCATTATTTAATTACACACCGTTCGGTGTCGACGTACTGTCTGATACTATACTTGGATTTACCAGCATTGCCATTTCGGTGTCACTGACCCGACGCGATTCCACCTTTTTCATCAGATCCTCCCAGTCCACGCAGACATGCTCGGGCGACTCCAACTTTAGCATAGGCTCTCTGCTGCCCGCCGCCCAATGAAAGGTCATCAGTGACGTGTCTGCACGACACATCAACGCTTGTCTGATCAAATCCAGGCAATGATCTAGATGTCACGATTAGCTTGGCGTGAGATGTAATCAGTGGCAGTTCTACTATACTTACCAATGTGTAAAAGCCAGTGTGGTGTCTCCTCAGGGCCGACTTCTGGATGATAGTGGTCACGGTAAATCCACTGGCGGAGATATTTCTAGATGATATTGGCGGTGAAAACTACAGTTTGAGGAAAATGATTCAGCAACACTTACTATGCAATGTAACTGGTGGCTCACGTCCATCCAGACCAAAGAGCCCTGCCCGTTAGGGAACCGGACAGAAGTCTGGTTAGTGGAGGCAATCTCTTCGTCAAATACGCGTAGATTTATATGATCGAGCAGTCTTGTCCAAGATTGATCTATGTCTTTGCTGGGTGGGCCCGCGTATTTGCTCTCCGAAGAGAGAACAAAACGCTGATTGCGAAGTGTGAGAGGCTCATCGTTCCAAGCTGGATGATTCGGTTAACAAATCTTAAAAGTGCTGAGACAATAAAGAATGCTTACATAGTGTGCTCATGCGAGAACAATTATAGTTCAATGGATAGACAATCAGGAAGATTGTGGTAAAGCAGACATAGAGTATAAAGAAAATGATGTGCAAGAGAAGAGCCGGTCGGGGCCATCGCTCAAATAATCTCTTATCATGTTCGTCATGCTGTAGAAAGTGGTCGGTTTCCTCCATGTCTTTACTACGCTCTAAGGCAATATTTGACATTACAAGTGATGCACACTTAGAAATGTCGACAAGTACTTGATAGAAGAGATTTCAAGAATCATGGAACTTATAATTAACCTTATCTAATGCAGCACACATTATTCCAGCAATACAAATCCCATCCTTGAACGACATACCACATCTTACCGATACTTGCAGTTGTCTTGGCCGCATGAACCCCACCGTCTGCTGCCACTTTCGCCTCACCAACCAGATTGGAAGACTCCCCTGCCAGATTTCTACATTTGTTGGACGTCGACTGTCCTTGCGAAACCTAAACTTCTCGACACATTCACGGTTTTCACTATCGACAATGGTCTTATTTGCTTTGTCTCTTTCTAAATGGCACAATTACAGCCCCCTGCCTAGCGACAACAGCAGCAAGCGCCCATCCGCGTCCAGCTCAGTTGGGAGCTCGTTCAGAAATGTGTTGCTCAAGATGACTTTGATCTGCCTGCTTATAATTTCTGGTTTTTTTGCAGGCAGATTTTCGATTAGCACTTCAATCGCCGAGAGAGAGGATGCGTTCGGATGTGAGTCTGGCTATGTTCTCTTGCCAAGTTGCCTCATCTATTGAGCTGAGAATACTGACATATGACTCACTCTTCAGTTGCGACAAGCAACCACTTATTCGAGTACAACCGCACTTTTGGAGAGGCGCCCTCCAACGCAACCAATGCTGCATGGGAGTCGCTGTTCCCCAAACACGGAGGATTTTTCGTACATCCTGAACTAGCCCCGAAGCGTTCCGCATTTTCTGTGTTCCATCAGATGCATTGCTTGGTATCTTTGATTTGCCCACTCGGCGCCTATTTCGGAACACGACTGACGTTATGTAGGATGAACTACGCCATGGATTCTACGTGTTGCATGAACAGGTTATAGCGTATTCAGATATGATTGGCGATCGCCAAGCGGGGTCTCGGAGCCACTGGACGGGGCGAGCGCCGCAGGCGCATTCGTTAGGTCACATTCGCCATTGCATCGACTTGTTACGGCAGAGCTTGATGTGTAATGCTGATTTGACCGTGGAGCTGAAGAACGAGGAGCTGGGAGGGGTGACCGGATTTGGCACGGTACATCGCTGCGTCAACTGGCCGGCTCTGTTGGAATGGATCCGGCCGTATGAGGAGACGGATTCCCCGCCAATCCCCCAGGAACATGACCATACGGGCTGATATGATGTCCCGCCCCGCCCGTCCCGTCCTAGTCCATTCCGCTGGGAAAGCTTGGTAACCTAGTATATTCATGAGCGAAATTGTGTTACAGTTGGAGGATCATCAATAATCCGGCTTAGTACGGGATCCGTGCATTGAATACATCCAAATAAATCTTGGTAGCCCTTCAACTCCCGTTTCGGCACCAGTCTTACTATAAAGTTAAAAATTGGGTATATTAGCTCAATTCAAAATATATAATTTCAAGATTAGTCTGTAGTCAGAACGTTCAAGTACAGAACTAACAGGAGCAACATACTGTTGCGGCGCGTTGCAAGTCACTGCTTCCTAGCTCCGTGCATAATCAAAATGTCGACTTTACAAGTGACTGATGCCATGGACATGTCTGAGTTAGAGCAGCTAGCTCATGACATCACGTCTAAGACGCAGGAGTTCATAGCAGTTCTACGCAGAAATGGCTACTCGCTGCCCTCCCACGACCCGGATATTGCCGGGCACGATTCGCTTCCGATAGAAGCAAATATTTTACAAAGTAATCTGATGGAGCTCACGACGGAGCTGCAAACCCTGGTCCAGGGCTCAAGATTGCATGTCCACAATCAGATCTTGGCAGTGAGATGCCCCTTCTTTGCCCGCTGAGCAACAGCGACGGCGGATGAAACACTGACTGCTGTCGTATAAAGCATGTGAATCTGGTCAACCTACATGCCATCTATAGCTTCAAACTTCCGAACAGAGTGCCCGTGGAAGGCAGCATCAGCTACGAAGAACTAGCCGGAAAGGTTCAAGTGAATGAGGATGTGATTCGCCGCATTGCTCGATATGCCATTACAAAACATATTTTCCGAGAAACTGACGGCGGCAACGGGCTTGCACATTCGGCTACCTCCAAGATGCTGGCCGAATCGCCCATGATGATGGAATGGATTGGAATGGTCTGCGAAGAGATGTGGCCTGCTGCGACGCAGGCGGTTCCAGCCCTAGCAAAGTGGCCCAGGTCGCAAGAACCGCAACACTCGGTAAGCTATAATTCTTGTATCTTACATTAGATGACAGTCTATTCATATACAGCGTGTAGGGATACGCACTCGCCCATGGGCTGAAGACGCACGTCTTCGACATGCTGGTGGATCAACCTGAGCGGGCTGCGCGCTTTGCTAACGCCATGGTCTACTTCAACTCGATTAAAGATCTTGCCTCGCACCATCTCTGCGATGCCTACGATTGGAAATCGGTCACGCAGGTTGTTGACATAGGCGGCTCGGCCGGGTCCACCGCAGCAGCACTCGCGACACGCCTACCACAACTAAGCATTATCATCCAGGATCAGGCTGTTCTTGAGGACCAGGCGCGACAGTCTATTCCGCCTGCATTAGTAGACCGCGTCTCCTTCATGGCACACGATTTCTTCCAGGACCAGCCGGTGTGCAACGCAGATGTTTACCACTTTCGCTGGATTTTCCACGACTGGTCGGACAGGTACTGCCTAAAGCTCCTACGAGCACTAGTGCCAGCTCTCAAGCCGGGCGCTAGAGTTATTGTATCGGACTTTGTCGTGCCTGAATCCGGGGCTACGTCCCGGTATATGGAAGGTCTCGTCCGAGGCTTTGATCTGGCCATGATGGAACTGTTTAATGCTCGCGAGAGGGAGGAGCATGATTGGCAGAGGCTATTCGCCGAGGCGGATTCTCGGTTTCAGTTTGCAGGCATTAACACCGTACCGGGCGCTGCTCTCGCTTTTATTTCTGCGATTTGGAAACCTATGTAAAGTAGGCATAATTATCCTCAGATGAAATCTGCCAGTATCCATGTCGATACTAGCTTGTGCACAGCTAATTCGCCCGATCGAATCGAATCCTTCGGACTTTACATGCATGACGATTTGCCCCTACACATTTACACTGCAGGATTAGCAGTACCACTGATTCGTAGTATAGTGAAAGAAGCAGGATCTATAGACCGGCTCAGAGTCGTAACACCCATCTTTCAGGACATCTTTGCAGATTCAAGAGCGATGGCGAGCAACCCTATCTGTCACAGGCTGCTCTAATAGCAGAGAACGCTTACGGGTGTTTTATGTTTCTCGCCCAGCTACAGGACGAAGTTCCTGAGGAGAGTCCTAGAACAAAATCACGAATTCTAGTGATATCCTTCTCGCGATGTGTTAGCAAATTTAGGATATTTTCTATTCTAGTAGCAAACATCTCGCATACCTAGTCAGCTACATGCCTGAAATGATGGCCCCTTGTGATCGGCGTAGTCGAGGATATTCAGGCATGAAACAGACTCTCCCCTTTAATTGTAAGCTTCTGCGTCAATGAGCGTTATAGCCTACTCCTTCGAGGGTGCTCCGACAAGAGTAGGAGGAGCCATTACCCCCAACTGTCTCCCGACAGAGCATTGCCCAAGATCAGTCTACTTACGGAGTAAGGGAATGTAAACATATAGTCAGCACTTATTTAGCTCAACCCCGCACAATTTTCATTTTATCTATTCAAATACATGTCCTGCTTATGTGGGAAACCTGCTTTTGGCGTGGCCAATGAAACGACAGAATGAAACTGAGCTATATATGGAAACCTGGCCCTTACATCTGGTCTGGCTATCCTAGGCCCCTAGCCCAGAAATACTTACACCAGTGTCCAGCCGCCTTCAGTTCACCACAACAGATTCTATATTCACGAGCCATACTACAGTTATCCCGTTGCTATTAAACCGCATATCCTCGTGTTAGAGGAAACCAATATGTCTCAATCTCACACCAAGCCGACCATAATTCTTGTGCAAGGGTCTTTCCAACTTCCAGAGGTGTACAATAAGCTTGCTACTGCTCTCAGAACGAAGCACTATCATGTTATTCATCCACGGCTTCCCACTTTGACAGGTCAATCTGAGCCCGACTTCGCATCCAAGGACTTGAGGACCGACGCATCCACCGTTCAGGACGTTTTGAAATATCTGATCGCGAAGGAAGAGAAACAGGTCGTGATTCTCATGCATTCTTATGGAGGGTTGGTTAGCATAGAAGCTATGCCGGAAGAGCTTAGTTGGAACAAGCGGGCTTCTCTTGGTCTAACTGGAGGCGTCATTCATCTCTTCTATTTTGCTGCTTTTATCATCTCCAGGGGCCAGTCTGTTCTTACTGCATTCGGGGAATCTCCGAATAATAATGTCAAGCCAGGCGGACATTTCAGCATGAGAAACGCTGCCAAATTGATATACAGCGATCTGCCGACGGATGAGGCAGAATATTGGCAGTCTATGATCATCGACCAGTCTTACGCTGTGCAAACAACAGAGATCACGCAAGTGGCGTACTAAGATACTCCCTCGACCTATGTTGTCTGCGAGAACGATCAGGCCGTTCCCCCACAGTTCCAGCAGATGTTCGCTAGAACCGCAAAGTCCAGCACCATCAAGTTCAATTCGGGCCACTCGCCAATGCTTAGCAAGCCTGACGAGTTAGCAAACCTCGTCGACGTAGTCATCGACGGAGCTAGTAAGTCGCTTCTCCCACTAGGAACTTAGTGGAACGATTGCTATGTGGTAGGCTAGTGAAATTTTCATTTAGCTACTAAGATTGACCTACAATAGACCTTCATTCGTGCTACTTGGCTTATCACTCGGGAGACGTCATCCGCACCGGCACTATAAGAGACATTGCTAGCGCGTGAGCTCATACATACTGATAGATTGAATAAATATTGCTCCAGGTGTTTCTCAGCCGGAAGAATGCTTCTCTATATGTTTGATCGATAGGACCTCGACTTCTGTATCTGTAGAACCACGGCTAGGATCCGATGGCAAGTTCAGCGCTGCTAGCCTAGGCACGGTAGCCACGACGTGGCCATGTGAGCGTTTAGCCACGTTGAAGCGATTGCCACGTATTGTAGAATTACTGAGGACTATATGGGTACCAAATAACCAAAAGTATTAACCCTGACAACAAGGTCTTAGAAGACCACGATACTCGTGTCTAGTATGCAACGATACCTCCTGCTGACTGCGATGCCGCCGAGGATCTATCGAAATTGGAACTCGTGGAGATTAGAGGCACCCTTGAGGTTTCTATCGGCGATCTATAGCTCCTAATTGCAATCGAAATGTCTGATCTACTGACTTTACAACTAAGCAGAGCTCTTGTCTGCGGCGAAGTATACCTACCAACGGTATCCTGACCTGTTCAATTGGCGCAATGAACTAAATTCTTCACA
Organism: Nemania sp. FL0916; assembly: GCA_022578715.1. Classification (NCBI taxonomy): domain Eukaryota; kingdom Fungi; phylum Ascomycota; class Sordariomycetes; order Xylariales; family Xylariaceae; genus Nemania; species Nemania sp. FL0916. The sequence continues at coordinate 165,390 of MU390307.1, read as the reverse complement.
TCATAGTCGACCAATGGACCTTTGTAGTCCACACTGCCTCCCAAGATGTAACGCGCGACTGCAAACATAATGACGGAGCCAGTCACAAGAACACTATAGTTCATGTTCTCTGCAGTAACGGGTGTTACTGGCGGCCAGAAATCCCAAAATAGCACCCAAATGCAGAAGATGCAGGCGTAGATATTATTCATAATACCCAGATATCCTGGTAAGCACCAGGGACCCCATTCCAATATCTGGTTTCCAGATAGTACATTTGAATTGTCATCATATTCGAGAGAGAGCTGACGCGTATCAGGTTCCGCACCATGCTCGTTTCTCGATCCATACGGCTTGATCTGGCCAGTGATGCGGCGCCAGAGAAGAAAGCTACACGGAATAAGGTAGGATGCGTAGAGGCCAGATACTGACATCGAGATGACGTTATTGAATGCTGTTGATGAACCGATGTAGATAAGATTAAGCAAACAGGGGATAATAGTGACAATAGCAATTGCGACAATGGGAATACGTGTATGAGGGTGAACCTGCCGCCCACATATGTCAGTCAGGCAGTGTCTTCAATAGGGACAAACTAACGAATTCAATGCTCGCACAGACCTTTCGAATCAACCGGTGGAATGGTAGACCACAGTCTCTCGCAAATGACCAAGTCATACGGCTAGCTGTTGCGGCAAAGCCGATGACAGAGCACCAACAAATGGCGATGACGACTACCGTCATAACTGTAGCCCCAGCTCTTCCGGTCGCATTGTAAAATACTTGTATGAATGGGAAGCCGGTGGGCGTGTTCTGTAGTCCTTGTGAGAATCATTATCCGTGCGATATGAGGCAATGAGGATTTCAGAATTCATACAATGACAGAGTCAATATCACCGAGACAAAAAAGAACGGCCAGGACCATAGCCCACCCGGTACCACCATTCAGCAAGACAGTGGTCACAATGGCCCGGGGCACATTTGTCGCTGGATTCTCTATCTCTTCGGCCATCTTTGAAAAAGCTTCAGATCAGCAGTCAATTCGAAAGTAGCAGCGACATAAATACTTACGTGAACAGCGGCATCCGCTCCTATCGCATAATAGCCATCAACAGTAGAACTTAGAATTGGTTCTGATACAATGAGGACGCTTACCAACAAAAGTCGCAACATTGCCAATGAAGCCGATGAAGTATGAAAGACTCTGAGATGGCCAATTGCCTTCATTGAGCGAACGGAAGAAAACCTCTTCTGCGGAGCCGTGGGGTGACAGATACACCAATACGATAAGGATTGAAATAAATCCTAAAACATGTATCAAGAGTACGGCCCCCTCCAAGAGAGGCAGCAAGCCAGCAACTACAGTGTTCACAAAAATGCACACAGCAATAACGGCCCAAGCAAGGAATGTCCCATGAATGTTCTGAGGCCGATAGCTTGGATAATTCAGTATTATGAGTCCTTGAATCATTGTGCCTGTGAAGATACTGCCCGTCGCCAGGGTAGCAATCCATGCCAGCGAAGTGAGCCATCCTACTAATGTTACTTCAGATTCTAGCAAGATAGACAGAGAGAAGATGTCAGAAATTCACCTGTGAGGTAACCGCAAAAGCGTTTATATTTTCTCGGAGCCAAGATCGCAACCCAAAAGTACTGACCGCCGGAGATGGGTGCCCTATGTTTCGAGACTGAGTTCATAACCCAAAAGTGGTAAGAAGTATTCTCGTTGAGCTTACATGGAAGCCATCTCAGCTAAGCAAGTATATATTGATAAGGAAGATACCCAGGCAATAGGGAATCCCCATGCCAGAGCAGCTGGTCCGCCACTATTGGTTTGATAAACTGTTAGTACAGCTGATCACCTTAAGTCTCGAATATCCTTCAGGCGCTCACTTGGAAAATGCCTCAGTGAATAGTCTAGAACTCATGTTATTAGCAGAATGGCCATTTAAGGACGTAACACTCCAATTGTTACTCACGCTAACACTGATTCCCACGTGACCAGAATACAGCAAGTAAAGCCAATGATGGAAAAAAAACCAAATCGTCGCTGTATTATAAATCATCAGCCCGTGTAATAATGATATATGCAAGTGGTATATTGATGCGATAAAGAACACTGCGGACATGGACGGGGTACACACTTTTAGCACTTGGGACTTTCCAAGGCGCGCAAGATCCCGAGCATCTCTCTCCAGGTAGGTAGATCCATGGATCTCGTCAAATGTAGCTCCGAATGAAGCACCAACTTCACTAGATGCTTCGGCAGAGCCGTTCGTGGAGCTGTTGAGAGTCATTCTTGGAAATCTCATAGAGTTGTCGAGAGAGCAATAGAATAAATAAGTGATTAGTGTGTGTGTATGGAAGAGATTACAAGAACCCTACCTGTTTCATCCCCCGGGGCCAAGCATGACATTTGTAAAAGTGGGCAATATGCCAGAGAATGGCGTGACTGGTTGAATGGAGTGCGTATGGTACGACAAGAATGAGGGGGTTGTGCCACGCCGTGTCCGCCATACTTAGAATATCTAATTTCATATCCCGGCCATCGGACCCCCTCTGTTCATGAGCCGTATGTGTATTCTATATACTGTACTCCTACCACTGCGATTCAGCAGCACATGCCCGTACTTACAATTATCCATGCCGAATTTTTACGGCTCACACGTTTCGTAAGTTCTCGCTATCGTGCAAAATTCGGTTGTCAGATATGATACGAGCCACGTCAAAGCGTAGTAGCGTAGTGCAAAAACCAAAGCCCCGCCTTTGTACATCGTTGAACAACCATCCAGAAGATGTTCTTTCCTCCACATGAAACCCTTATAATTGAGTACCGGGGTGTCCATCTTTTCGGGTGTGGCTCAATGTAAGTTAGCTCAACTGTACCCCATGAATCCGTCCCATATATTTTCATTATATCAAGACCTATCTACACGATCTCACATTTATCCTTGCTCTTCGATATCTCTCATACTATCTAGTCGATCCGCATTTGTGTCAGCATGAACAGGCGCGAAGCGGTCACTTCATCTGACCTGGGACCAGTCGTCAGCTTGGTAACCTGGATCGTCGAGGCTTCGGTCATCCTCGCGGTTGTAATCAAGTTTACTCTGTCATCTACCATCCCAGGTAGGCGGAGCAGAGATGACATCGCCTTATTTTTTGCCACAGTAAGAATCATTCGTTCCTAGTCAGGGGTGGTATTGGATTTCAGAAACGCTGATCCCTGTTCATACAGGCCTTCAGTGTAGGCTTCACAGTCGCAATATCTGTTGCTGTATCAAACGGCGTTGGAAAACATCAGGAGACACTGCCACTGCATCAGCTCGAGTCATTGCAGATGGCCGTGTATGTAGCCGGTATTTTCTTTATCCTGGTCTCCAGCTGTGCTCAAGCGTCGGTTATACTCTGTCTTTACGACGTTACGCCAAGCAATTCACACAGAAGATTCATTAAGGGGATTATGCTATCCCTTGCATTAATTTTTCTCTCGTCTATTTTTGTTGCCGCTTGCCCCTGTCGGCCCCCTCATGTCTGGAAGCTATTTGATTCTCAATGCATCGACCATTTATCATTCTGGGAGGCATATGCGGGACTCAGTATTGCTATTGAATGTGCCTTAATTGTACTTCCCATCTTTATCATTTATTACTTAAGAGTGGGCGTAAAACGCAAGGCGATATTAATAGGATGTTTTGCCGCTCGTCTCCTGTACGTGTATCCTATAATCAAAATTTAGACAACAAGGTAGCTAATGGGAAAAAGTGTTATAGGACCTTTCGCGACACAAATCTACGAAGCCCAGAGTTTGAAATCGCACCTGGTTGATCGGACTTTCTATTCTTGGACATACTTTCTAGCTATTGTCTTCGTGCAGGGGCTTAGCATCATCACTGTCTGTATTCCATACATCAGGAACGTGCTTCTTCGAATGGAGTCAGGCATGATTCAGACTGGGCATCTTGGATTATTGAACGACCACAGTATCACCAATGAGGGATCATCTTTTCATTCTGATCTAACTCGAACCCTAAATCACCCGCCTGTAGTCTAGTGTGAGGAATGCATAGTCAACAAGAATGCTGAGAGTATGGCCAGGCTATAACAAGTGGGATTCATTTTATCCACCTAATTATTGAAAGGGGATCATTGATTACTTCTAAGAGATACGAATAATGTTTCATTTTTAAGCAACCCAGCTCAGGCATGATTTGTACGAAAGATCTTGCTCCCCGCTAATGTTTTCGGGCAACTCCTTTACATATCTTACTAGAATTGCGCAAAGCAGTCACGCACGCATGCACGCACGCACCACCCTGCACGGGTATAATATCCACTATATACCTAATGAACACAGACTTGCTCTAATACTAGAGGCTGCAGTATCGCAGCATTTCAATGCTCTGTTGCAAGATCCGTAGACCCAAGTGCCCAAGTTAAAATCTAAGCAACCCTTGTCAATTCCCAAACTAATCGCCGTATCGTTGGCCCGATCCACTGAAACTTGGGCTCCCAAATACTCATGTAATTGTCCAGCGCCACCTCAACCTTCCACTTAGTGCCGGTCTTCTCCCCCACCTCTTCGATCAACTTCTGGAATGTCTCAGGGTTATGAATCATGACGGGAGTCCCATACCACATCTCTACACTCGGCTCGTCCCCCCCACAAGCCGTGCCAAGAATGGTTGTCCCTAGCTTCTCAGTCTTCAGGACCTTGACTCCTCGCTCAAACATAGATATCTGCTCATCCCGCGGGAAGACGTGCAGCACCATGCTAAAGTTTACAACATCAAACGTCCCTTCCAGCTGCGGCCACGGCCCTACACTCGAATCATCAAGCACATTTGCCTGGTACATCTTGGAGGCAAGTGTTTTCTTGTCTCGGAATAATTCATAGCCCAGGTCAATAAACCCCTGGCGGAGCTCGGCTCCAGCGACATTCTCAGCTGGTACACCATCAAAAACCAACTTGCGGATGTCTTGACCGAGGCAGCATCCGATGTCAAGAAGTGTCGCGCCGGCTTGTAGGCGATAGAGGAGCCGCGGGTAGAGACGATTACGAGTTGACAGGGCCAAGTCAATAAAATCAAATAGGCCGACACATGGGAAAGGGTACGTGTTCCAGGCACGATCGCGCTGCGGCAGTCAGCTCCCATTCCAAAGTTCCGTCATGTGAGAGTTGATATTAGGAATATTTAGCTTACAAACTTAATGAGCTCGTCGACCATCTCACTTGGGTGAATGCCACTATACTGCTCAAGCAACTGGCGTGCTGGCCAGTGTAGGATCGGCTTCGGGGCATACCATCCCACATCAGTTGTTACCTGATCCGCTAAAAGACCCTTCATCTTCGTCGAATCAGCTGGAGGCGCATTCAAATTCGCCATTTTGACAGTTGAGAGAAATTGGTTTTCTATGGAGTGAGGGGGGTCACCAGAGTGGGTTCATCGTTGTTTCGAAGGAAGACGTGGGGTAATTACCATGATGTGGGGTGTCAGAGGTCAGTCCGCTGCTAGAGGCTAGAGCTGGTCATCCTACATCATGACTAATTAGTACAATAAATCACCCAGGGACCTACTATACTGTCCTCATGTTGCGCACGCGGCCCTGCTCTCCAGGCTACTTGATATAGTCGTGCCGTGTCCAACAACCTCAAATGACGGATACGTGGGGTATTACCTATGGAGGCTTCCACTTTTTGGACTATGCAGAACCCAAGGCACGTTCTTCAAGATGCTGCTTGTGTAGGGATTCTTCCATACTTACCCGTTCAGGATTCGATTATAAGACAAGATTACTGACTATTCTGTTTCCAATCTTGGTAGATTTTCTATAATTACAAGGTCACGGCAAGGCAGATTCTCACCATGAAACTCGCAACGACGAACACGCTGGGAGTCAATGTGTTCGGTTTCCCTCAGACATCTCTGGTTTTTCGAGGATCTTCGGATCCTTTCCGCCGAAATTGTGTGGCATATCTCTCTTTCGATAAGTAGGGACCAATGCGCCGTTCTTTACCCTCCACCGTCTCCTTCCACTTCTTTGATCGATCCAACGCCTTAGTGGTGAGCTTCCCTAATGAGGGTATTACGTTGGGATAATCGCCACAAGACGACATAATCTTTCTATTTTTATCTGCGACGTATTCCATCTCCGCCTGGCTAGGCGTGCCCAATTGGAGATGTGTCATGCCCCAGCTTTCGTCCAAGTCCATGCCATCAACTAATTGATCTAACTGAGGCCAGCGCTGCGTGCTCACAAGGCTCTGTGCGAAGTATTCAAGCTTTGGATAGGGTATATCATTGTGACTTCGCTCAATCATAGACTCGTCAAGATCAGAGACAAAATACTCGTTGGCTGGTAGGATGTAGAAGGAGAAATTGACACCCTTCTGTTTGAAACGTGGATATGTGTGAATAAGTGACTTGAGCTGCGGCAAAATTCTGGACCCTGGCTCAAACTCGTCGCCGAGAGACGCGAAGATGGCTGAAGCCTTAGTAAACTGGTCGTTCGACACACAGATATGCCAATCCTAGCTCAGGGGTCAATTGAGAGTCAGCCGTAGGGCAGGTACGAAACCTACCGTTGGGATGCGATGCACTCCGAAGTACCTCAGAGCCTTTCCGCCTACTATGCAAGATACAATGCCAGCATCGTTCAGGGTCCGAATTATCCTCAGAACCTCGTCTATGCCCTTGTCATTGTGACTTGCAGGCCGGTCATGGGGATTCCGTCGATCGGTCATTTCGAGCGTTTCGAGCGTTTCGCGCGATTCAATGTGAGAAATAGGGCTTCTCACGGCGATCAGAGAGAGACCGAGGAATGAGCAACCAGATGTGTGACAACGGAAGGATAGGCGAAATTTCAGAAGAAGCCCGTTGTAATGGCGTTATTGCGAGCCGACACGAGTATTTGACGGGCAGGCGCCAAGCTCTGACACATATTAATAGGAAAACCCTGACGGATTATTGTTGGCCAAGACAGATGACGTAGAATTATGCGATCGCTAAACAATTTGGAAGGCGGCATCCGCTGAGGGGGCGATATTCGCCAGGAGCAATGAAACGTTGACAACCAACAGCATAAGATCTGGCGAAACACGCACCTTGGCAATGGTATTGGCGCCGTCTTTATAGACATGCCAATGTGGTCACGTGCGACTAACCCTCGCGAATTTTACCCCTTTCGCACTTACTCTAAGCCTCAAAGGGGGCCAAGCCGGGCAGTACGATCCTACAAAACAGCAATCTACCAGCAGTCTCTTACAAAGTTTGTTCAATGAATTCTCAGTCAAGGATGCATTACATCACGAATGTCACTGTGGCACTGCCTGATGAGATGAACGTCATTGCAGATTCTCCCAAGGAGCCTATCTGGCGATGGTCACTGCACTCTCCACTACACATACTAGGTATTAGTAAAAGCTTCTACGACTGACGTCTGCCGATAGTCAGCCTTGTGATGAAACCGTACAATAGTGATACTGTGGGAAGGGGCGAAATATATTGTGAGAAGCTACCTAGGTATGCAACCCCTCACAACGACTGCCATGTAACCTACTTGGTCTACTTTCTCTCTTCTACAACATCGCTACCCAGTGCACAATCCAACAATACTATAAACATGCTGTTAACATAGGTAGGATTGACATATTATTACCTCTCTGCCTAAGACCTAAATCCTCCGGCGATCTCTTGTATGCGCCTAGTTAACGAAGTGCCGATCTCGCCATGGCTTCATCTTCAGTTGCTATTTCGACACCTTTGCTAAGTCTCACCACTTCAGTGTATAGCCATGTTTCCAAAATAAGAGAGGATAGATGAAGTGATATGACGTTGATACCAACGAGGCTTTCAATCAACAACATCATCGTCTTCGCCTATAAAGAGGTAGGAGAGCCTCCTCAAACACCAACCTACTCTATCATCACCATCACCACACGAAGAATACAAGCCTCCTCATTACTATACCATTTAAACCGGAAAACATTCCATATTATCAGCTATTTTACTTGATTTTATCCATCATGCGGTTTATTACAGCTCTCCTGTGCTCAAGCTTGGCCCAAGCGGCATTCGGGGCAGTCATTGCCGCTCCAGAGAAACGAGCAGTTGCATATGGCTTCTCTGGAGGATCCGTCAAATCTGTAAGTGGTGATATTTTCCCACGCTCTAAAGACGATGTGATGCTGAGACGATGATAAATCTATAGTCCCGAGGCTCTTTGGCCCGACGCGGAGAGGAGTATAACATGGATAGACTTGATGATCTCGAAGAGGAAGCCGAGGATGCCTCTAAAGAGCAGATCTATCAGAGCATTGATTATTTGGCCAATATATTCAACCAGAAAGGTGTTGGTTACGGCCTTATGGGAGGTGTCGCAATGCAATTATACGGCTACGAAGACCGTGAGACGAAGGACTCAGACATGACCATCAACGTCAATTCCAGAGATCTACTAGACAAGATCAAAGATGATCAGGCGTATGTTTATGGAGATCGTATTTTACTTTTTAATTACACTGACTTTTAAACTCATAGCATTGCCCGACCGCCCCCATTGATGGCCGCTTCGGGTACCGCCCGTCTATTTGTGAAGATTGGCGACCAACAGGTTGCAAGCGACGTGTTCGTACAAGGCAAGTCGACTTTCTCCATGCATGCATTGAAGCTAGCCTTACTGATATATTCTCATCTTGAACAGGCGGTGACCAGTCTCCTCCGGTGGAGACCCATCAGATCAACGGGTACTGGGTTCTGAACCTGGCTCCTCTCATAAATTCGAAGCTCCGACGAGCCGAAGACAAAGATAACGAGGACGTCCTATGGCTGATTCAAAACAAGGGATCTGATGTCAATGCCCAAGCCGATGCTATTGACCAGGGCAGGAGAATTGAATTCACCAAGACGTTCATCGAAGACGACGATGAGGAAGAAGGAGAAGAGAATGACAACCTGAAGCTGGTCCGCGAAACTTTCAAGCTCTCTAAGGAGCAAATCTGGGATGATTAAATCAGCCTACGCTAATTATCATTGAGCTCCTTCGGTACTTTTCTTTTATGGGGTTCTTGCTATATAGGATCGCATGTGCCTGATCACGGTCAACTCTTGTATTTATCGGGGTTTGGCCAACAACTGAAGCTGGACAGTGTTTTGCTTCAGCTTGGGTATAGAGTGTTGTTTGCAATTTTGTTTTTAGATCCGGCTTGGACCTATGGGGTCTGCAGTGGGATGGGTTGCACGTGGGCGGTATGAGGCGCGAGCTGGTATGATTAGTGTGCGATTAGGGTTACTGTCATTCGCTTAAATATATCTGTTTCTATCTAGCTTTGCGATTTCCGCTTCTAATATGTGAGCCCATCAAATTCATTTAGGAGCTCACGTTCAGCAGGGCATTTGCTTATCTTCGATACATGACTGTCTCTGCTTGGTGGTTGCAACGATTATCTTGCTAGGAGCGTCAACTAAGTGCTGTGTAGCGCCAAGCAAGTTGTCATTAAAATAGAAAGGTCTACTTTATTACCTGTAAAGCTGTTATTTGGATACAATGAAAATTCCAACTGCTTCACATTTGAACTTTTACCCCTAGGTAGGTAGTAGGTAGGTAGTTGAGTACCTAGGTAAGCCAGCCAGCCAGTTCCGGCCAACTGGGTAGGTAGGTAGTCAGGCAAACCAGACAGCCAGCCAGATAGGTAGGTGTGACGGAGAAAAACGACGCCGTTAATCTCGAAGGGATTAACGGTATTATGTACCTGACAGTAGGCCAGCAAGCCTCTCTGCTTCGCTTCAGTCATGTTCGTACTTATCTAGCTATGATGGCCTTCAGCGACCATGTTCACTGTTGCGATGCGTATGCCACACAGTCCTGGGCGAGTACGTTGTGGTTGACGCCTCGAATAGACTCTAGCTAATGGCATCGTTGCAGAGTCCGAATAGACCAATAGGACGAACGACTACGTTTATGGAGTCTCAGGATTAGTACCGTTACAACTTCTTGAGCCTTACTTTCTTTCGCAATTGATTGTCGTTGCCAATACGTGCTTCGGGAACGCAAAGCCATCTAATCAATTTCTACAAACGCCACAACATGAAATTATAAGTATAATCTGGGTTTAACTCGATAGAGGAACTTGGTCCCCGGATGTAAACAAGGGAAGATCTTGAACAAAGTCATCCCATGCCATGTCGGTCATAATAGGAGCCAACGCCCCTATTCGCGATTCATTCTTAGACAAGAAAGTCTGGAGCAGGGGAAGAGCTTCTTTCGCCGCTTTAGCATCATTGGCGAAGAAGTCATTTCGACTCAGCCCTTCAAACTGGCAGTACCAGCTCAAATCAGACTTGATGCATGTTGATTCGAAGAGCCGTAGAGCTTCCGGCGCCATTTTCCCACTAGCGACCGCAGCCTCATACGCCATCCTATGACCTGTGGACTTGACCAAATCTCGGCAACGTGGTAGAAGATAAGCATTAGATTCCTCGCTTCTGTGATTTTTACTCCCTAGCGTTTCAATCATCTGCCTAGCTTCTTGCCAAACGCCTGATTCATGTCTTGCAAGGAGGCACGTTTTCATTCTGGCCTCGGGAATCTTATACCTGCCAAGCAGTACTTCCGATGCCAGTCCTATTATATCCGTCAGCTGATATGGCATCTTCTCGATATGGACAAGGGGATACTTACGTATGCATAGAACAGTGTAGTCGCCCTCGGCAATTGCATTACCTCGTAATGTCATCCCCATTTCGATGATTTCATTGTACTCGAACAGACCCTGCCACCCACAGCGATCAACCAGTTCGTTGATTGTAGTTTGCGTGTCTGGGCCAATGGTGGCCTTGAAACAAACTGCGAGCGCGTGACGAACCTCCATAGGAAGCTTTTTGTCACGGAACAGAACTATCGCCTCATCCGCGAATGCATCGTATGCCCAACTCTGCACCATGGCGTCTAGGATTGGCCTGTACTGCGTTGGGAACTTGATTATAGGGATGCCTTTCTTGCCAGAGTCGCCTGCGACATGTCTTCGGTGGCTGTACGTGCCAGCTATCATGGCACACTTTTGAAGGGCAGGGATGTTTGCCATCGACAGAGACAGTGTCCCGATAGGAACCCTGTGAATCTGGCGAAAAAAGTCGGCACGCTCGTCTTCTGCCCGGTCTGGGGATCCTAATAGTGACTCAAAACCCAGATGAACATGATCAAATGTCGTAATCGAATGATCTAGTGCTTTAGCACCACATCGTGTTGGTAGTAACTGCGATGTAACACCGGGTAGCAGCCCCTTCTCGTCACTCAGCTGTACAATGAAGGTCTTTACGCCATGGTCTTCTCCATTTGCGATTAGGCGCGCAAAGACTATAGCGATCCGTCCCACGCCTGCCCATGGGTTATTTGGCGGCATGGCTTTGGCAGCAGCCGCAGTGGGTGTGTGTAACTCAAACGATCCATCCTGCTGCAGTGTTGCCGTAGTTTCCAGGTTACGGGCATCAAGCCCCCGGCCGATCTCCGTCAGCATGAATTCGCCACATAATTCAAACTTAAGAAGCTTTTCCAGCAATGGCACAAGGTCGAGTCGACGAGAGGCATATGATGCGATCGTTCCGATGCAGAGATTCCAGTGAATACTGAGAGCAATACCCATGCCCGTATCTCTCATTCCAATGGCTGCCCAGAACTTTTCTTAGTATAGCAATCACCTGAGGCTTGGCTAGTGAGTGTCTACTTACGGTGACGATAGAAGTCCCAGAATCTTGGTCGGAGCTTAACCACATCTTCCAATGTGATTCCTTTTAATGATGAGCTCAAGAAATGTGCAAGATAGTAGCTCACAACTCACCGCTTTCCAGGCAAACGCGGCGTGCTCTCTCGTACAGGAGGCGGATCTGGTCAGGATTAGGAAAGTTCAGATGATCTGCTCTGCTGTCAAAAATATCATGATGAAGAAGCTTGTTGAGGCCTGACATGGCGAATAGTGGTCGATAATTGCAAATTAATTGAACAAATGTTTCAATCCGTGAGTGTCAGTTAAGAATGGCCTCCAGAAGTTGGGGGGATTCGCATGAAATATAAATATACGTAGGATATAGTCCATCAGTTGACCGCACACCACATTCATGCTATCCACCGATGCGTGTCGATAGTAGCAAAAGAAGTCAACAGGGTTGCCCTAGTTTCGGATTTCCGGGCAGACCCAAGATCGGAAGCCAGATCTCGAGTTACCATGTATCTTGCGTATGCTGTCTCATGAATTTGGAAAGAAGCTGAATACATTCCTGAAAAAGGCCTAAAAAAAGGCCTAAACTATCCTCTTGTCACTCATTAGCTACCATCTACCGGCATCCGTGGCGCCAGTTATCGCCAGAAGCCCGAATTCCCCACATCTCAGCTCGACCCTAGAAACGTCTACTAAGTAGTAGGAATTAGTGCATCGATTGGGAGCCAGTTGATATGGCTCCAATTAATTTTCCTGTCAGTACGGTGGGTACTCCTGGTGTCTATGAGGACCTGGATCAAGTATGACGCGTGCTTCCACCACCTCACACGCATATGCACTATAAACGGTAATAGTAAGTCATTGGCTACATAATTATTGCAAGATAGGATCCGTTTCGAGGTGCGGTGGCGAGTCTGAGGATGATGTATACAACCCAACAGCGCGCAACTGCGGATGAAGTTGTAGTCTAGTTATCTGGCTAACAGAGGTCGAAAAAAGAAACCAGCCTAGCCTTCGGCCAATGCTAGCCGAGCTAGAGATAGCGTATGTAAATACCTAATGCTTGAGGCCTCTTTTCTCTATGAAGATTCTGATGAGGAGAAGGACGAGATTGATACCCAGCTAGTGCTCCCGCCGATAATTCATCTATAACTCCAATCCGTATGATGTTGAAACACAAGGGTCTCAGCGAATCACGTTTCAGCGCCACATCTATGGCAATCGAGCCGATCCGTCAACCACACTGTTTCGGGACGATCCGGCACTATGATTCACAGGGTTGCATTTGTACTGAGTATGTTAGTCATCCCGTTTCTATAGCAAATGTGTCGCCTCTCAAGCCGCGTGCTCATAAGTGTCACACAACATCAGTCAATGATTAATTTCTAACAATAAGAGACAGGACCGCCTCTCTGTTACTACACGACTGCCACGAGCTGGTTGCCAACTCTCTAGGCGATCGAACAGCTCGATGATGATACGTAGGGGTCCTCAACTCGGGGGATCCGCTACTATGCACCAGGTCCATGGCGCCAAGCTATTAGCACTACCTACGTTACAGACCCAGCAGGCCTCCCAAGTCACTCCCAAAGCTTCAGCTCCAGGTGAAGACGAATGACAGCGCCTTTTCCTAAGTAAATGCCCAGAAGCTATGCCCCAACACATGAGCATGCGCCGAAGTGCCGAACCAGATTTCCGGTACTCTGCCAAGGACAATTATTCGCAGAAGTGTAATAGTGCACCACTATACTCCGAATCGTATGTCACATAGTAGCCATACTTCGCAGCGTGCTAGGCTACGGAGTATATTGAATAGTCTTCTTTAGTTCGACCAGTTGTGCGGCCCGCATAGAGACAGAACAGCGGTCTACAGAGTGATTCCAAGAATCCAAGGGACTCCATGTTAGGGGATCTTATCTGTGGTCATTTTGCTAATCTAAGCGTCTACTAAAGGCAAGACAGCACGGGTCCGTCTCCGTACAGACTATGCCCAATGATTGATCCCCTTAGAAACTGAGGGGGCAACCATAGGGTGGATAGTCTACTTCGGTTGGGATATGATTGGAATGATATCGACTTGAGGATGTAATAGCGCAACTCTTACTATTCTGTCGATAAGAAGCTAGGTTAGCAAGCTATAGTAATTAGGTAGGTACTAGAATAAGCCATGGGATGGCAGCTGAAAATTAGGGTCCGCCGTGCCGCTTAGACGTCGCGCAAGTACCGGTAGGTTGGAACATTGACGAAGGAAGCAGCTATCGAAATTGAGAAAGCAAGCCGGCAAACACAGTAGGTAGCTATGTAGGTTTGAGTAACTTACACCACTTACGGAGCACCCGTACCGAAATTAGCAAGGATCAGGAAGATACAACGCGACTATTTGTTTATGCTCTAATTTGACCCAGTGGACAACAATTGATTGGCAATCCATGTGCTCTACTCACCAGCTGCCGCATGCTTGGAAGAAGCAACTATCAAAGCAACAGTCGACTAAATCGGCCGCAGCGAAGTACATAATTTAGCTCGTCAATGTCCAAGTTCATACCTAGCTTGCGAGATATCGCCTGCCTACCCTGGGCTATCTACGAAGTATAATACATCCAACACCATCCGCCAGGTGTGGCACACAATATATCCTGATGAAAGCGCCATAAAACTTCGTAATTCTGGGCCGAGATTCCGCACCACAAACGCCCTAGACCATATCCAAACCAGAACCCCCAAAGCCATTTTGGTGAAGTCCTTTTCCAGTCCCATTGTATCGTAATGTTAACAGAGCACATCATTCCTCGCTGGCCCTCTTCTTCCGGCCCTTCCTGGTCTTTTTCAGGCTCTCAACACTGTCTTGCAGAAGACTTCCACCATCGTCGATAGCCTTCCGCCCACGTTCTCTGACCTGATGCTTCTCGGCCTCGTCATGCATATCCTCGATCGCATTCTTCCCGACGCTAGTCCCGTTGGCCCAGTCCAGGAGACCCCAAGCGCCGTAGTTCCCCCTCCCACCACTCGCATAGTGCGTCGCCGTCCGTCTCGTGATGCCACCCATGATGATCCCAGGCACGATGCTATATCCCGACATGGACAGCATCTCCTCGATGGTAGTCAGGAGCGCAAAGAGAAAATAGGTCAGGAGGTGTGGGCGGACGACGAGCGCGGGCAGGTATACGGGCAGCAAGCGGTGAAGTACGAGCGGAACTGGGTGGTCGGCATAGAGCATGAGCGCGTAGGGCGCGGCGCCCTTGTGGGTGTGGGCGTACTGGGCGTGTAAGCGGGCGATGGAGCCGCGCGGAGAATGCAGGATGTGGCGGTGGATGTAGTAAGTCAGGAGCTCGCGAGCGGTGTACAGGGTGATGATGTGCTTGATGATCTGCCAGGGCAGGGGCAGCGTAGTGCTGGTCTTGAACAGCGGGCGGTGCAGGAGCGACGTCGCGGCCACAGACATGGCGGCCTGCAGCGCGGTGAAGAGCGCCACGTTGACGACGGCCAGCAGGACCTGGCGGGCCAGCGACGGCGCGGACCGGCGCGGCGTGGAGGCGGCGCCGTACAGCTTGACTGACTCGGCTAGGCTGGGCACCAGCGTGTCGACTGCCAGGAAGAATAGCGACGGCACCAGCCAGAACACGATGCGCACCGCCAGCGTGCCCACCAGCTCGATCTTCAGCGGCGAGTGCGACAGAACCAGCGTCGTCCACGTCATGTAGAAGAATAGCAGGTTCAGCGACGTCGACCACGACGTCAGCATCGGCGCCGCGAAATAGCTGACGATCGGGAGCGACAGTATCACGTCCATCTTGCCTGGTTTGCCTGATTTGCCTGTCCGGTCTGTCTTGTCTTCCTGGTCTGTCTGGTCTGTCTGGTCTGTCTGGTCTGTCTGGTCTGTCTCGTTGCTGGGCCTGGAGCTGTTGTACGGCAGACAGTAATTAGCACTTAGTGAATAGGTGATATGTTTTGTTTACTTACTTAATATGTACTCAACAAATAGGGACGAGCCAATGCGCGCTGCTGGGAGCGGACAGAAATAAGAAAGAGCACCTGGAGTACAGAGTATATAATTAGAAGAGATCTGAATATCAGCAGTGGCCCTGCACGAAGGGAGATGGAGGACATAGGGCCAATCCTATGCGATCCCAAGTTGGTGGGTGCCTTGATTTGTGTCGCAAGTTCGCAGCTGTCTGTTGCTAGCTACGATGTAATTAAGTGATACCTTAGGTATGGGGACAGGGGTCAGATGGTGACGTAGGTAGGTTAGGTAGCTGGAACCCTTGGCTCTGCGCGTCTTTTCCCTGCATAAGATGCGGGGCACTCGGCCCGCTGTAAAATATACTACTGTAGGCCCCCCACACATGCCGTTGCACTCACTTAATTTGTATGAAAGGGGGAGCCTTGTACGGGTAGCAGTCTACTTACTGCAAAGCGTGCCTACCAACTACAAATTCACAGGATAGCTAGCGATACCTACTATTACGTGAGAAAAGAATAGCTGGATCGGCTGCAGCGATGTAAGGCAACACTTGAATCTATTAACTGGTGACCCTTGTGCGTGGTTAGCCGTATCGAGCCATAGTAAGTACCAGAGAGGCTACTTGAGCTCTGACTAGACAGGACGTCGTCGTCAAGAGCGGGTTCCTAGACCAGATCTAACAGGTCAATAGCGGACTTACCGGTAACGGAGAAGTGAGCTACGGCTGATCAGCCGCGTATAGAGCAGGAAACTCCACACTCGGAGGAGGTAAAGGTTCTGAAAGAACAGATGGCCAAGCTTGCGGATCAAAACTTGGTGCTGTTGAATCAACTTGGCCACGAGCAGGACTCCCCTATCCATGGGAGCTCTGAGGGAGCACAGAGAGCTCCGGTACTGTTAGAAGAAGAACAGTAAAATCACCCAATCTTGGATTCTTGGTCACCAATCTATATACTGCAAACCGTGCCCACCGACCACGGTTCCTACAGCTAAGCTCACAGCAAAGCTTCATAGCGCAGGAGCGCCGGCGATAGCTGCAAATTTTGCACCGCTTTCCAGCTAGACGCTCTAGGTTACTTCCTATGCAAATCAGGTGAGCACAGCTTACGCAGTATTTACGAAGTATTTGTTACCTAGTCTCATCTACACTTACTAAGCGCGTCGCATTCAATAGCCCATGCAGACCCCCTATCTGAAGCCAGAATTAGCTGCCATGCTTAACAGCAACTTATGACCGCGTGCGCCCTGCCGTGGTATGATGGGAAGACAAATCCCGGGACGATCAACCTTGGAGTATCGTGTGCCGGATGCGAGCTCACTTGTGACATGGGCCTCCGAGGCCCTTGGTCACAGGCCTCCCGTGACATGGTCTATACGGACGCTGACTTCTTGGTGCATTTTCAACGCTGCAGACCTGCACAGATACTATGGGAATCGAGCAATGGGGGCACCCGGCGCCCGCCCAAATACCCAGATCGACTACTTTACCCATAACTTGGTTAACAATGCATACCGAGGACCTACTCTGCAGAAACCTTCCCCAACGAATAACGTCTACGAGGATGTACCACCGGGTGTTTAACATGAGATTCGCCCCAGGATTCCTAGAGCGCAGGTATTGGTAGT
Organism: Nemania sp. FL0916; assembly: GCA_022578715.1. Lineage (NCBI taxonomy): Eukaryota > Fungi > Ascomycota > Sordariomycetes > Xylariales > Xylariaceae > Nemania > Nemania sp. FL0916. Next base: position 148,111 of record MU390307.1, on the reverse strand, counting down.
GCTTTGGGTCATACCAGACTGAAGGCTTCTCTGTTCTCTGCTCATTCTTAAAGACTCGACCCCATCAGACCCCGTGGCTCTCTCTTCGGACACTTCTAGCTAGTAACAATAGTAAGGCCTTAGCAAGCTGTCTGAATGGAAACCCTCATCTCAAACATCCTCACGCCAAGTGATGCAGTAATGCGGTTCTTATCGTTCACGAACTCGTGATTGATTCCCCTCAGTTCTCTCTGATCCGATCCCTGTAGATTAATAATTTGGGACAGTGAATTGTTTCCTCTTTGCCCAATTCTTTGATAACCGGCTTGCATTTGACGTTAGTTGCCAGCGTTCTTCGCACTGCAGTTTACAATGTCCTGACTGAAGGCCGTCGGCAATGATAAACGTCGCCACAGACTGACACGAAGAGCATCTCGTGCGTGCAGCCGCACGTATATTCTATAAGATTCGATGTACACATTGCGTAGATATCGAGACATCGTAAATTAGACTAGCCCTAGACCCTGGTAGGAATTGCCTCCTTATGCTAGTGTAGTGGTCGTTTAAAACTCTCGTGCTTCAATGAATTGCCACTAGCGACGATATAGAGGAGATATACTGCACAGCTTTAGCAGCGCTGTTGATAACTCGGGTCACTAGACACAGGGGTTTGATTGATATGTTGTCCTACGTCTTGTTGTTTTTAGTAGGTGTTGTGTTGTGTCAGGGTATGAAGACTACAAGAGTGGAAGGAAGCCTTTGCACTTATGTACCATACACGCAAACAAGCGGCAAACGTAGGTTATTGCAAATTTCTACTTAATCAGTCTGAGATAACAATACCCAGCGCGGTAATAAGCGCCTGGTCAGCCAATCATGGCATTTATTACTCTTACTATAATTAATAGTGATTTCTGTATTCGACGTTCCAAGTAGGGGCATACAGAAGCAACAACTGTTCATGACTGTTGCTGATCACGCTGACTTCTAATACTTCGGTAAGAAGAGGGTTTCGAGTGTACAGCGAGGGGAAAGGGTCGATGTGATCATGTGATTCAAATTTACTAGTTATTACCGACTAGAAACGAAGAATGCTATCGTCGATATTCTCTTACGACTGTGGCAATATTCTATATGGTTGACAAGCTAGCCCTGTAAAGCTCGATGGTAACTTACATACTTTTAATATCATGTGATCGCAATGCTACCATAGTGTTCGATCAAAATGCATATACCATGCGTCTTCCCCTTTCCTGTGAAACGTTAGTCGTAATGTGTCGAAGCTCATAGGTAGCTCTGACCTCTACTGCAGAACCAGAGATCGATATCACTGCTGGATTACTGTGTTTCAACTCACTATTCTCCAATGCGCGCCCACAGTAGCCCTTCGGTAAATGCCGTCGAGCCGGTTATTCTTGCTGTTGATGAGGGAACACCTACAGACCGTACATGAACCTAGACCTAGATGGGAAACTCACTCCAAACTTCATACATCGCTTATAGCTTCCCTGGTCCTATAGAGTCAATGTGATTTAATAGGGTAAAAGCGGCTTTGCAAAAACCCTTGCGATAAGCAAGCAGCAGACGCGATGATCTTTCGAGTTGGCGTTTGGGAAAAATCAGATGCGCCATCAAAATCCCATCGAGAGTAGAAAGGATCCTTCAAGCATTGACTCCCTGCACCGCGGGTCGTCTTGACATCCTCATTCGAGAAGACTATTCCGTATAGAGCGACGTAGACGATTAGCTCCTAGTTCAAGTAGTTCCCGTGAGGATATTGGTACGTTCTCAATCCAAAGGCCTACCTGACAAGCCAGGCACCCGAAGGCGTGGCTACCAGTAGGCGTGAATCCGGAATATGAAACGAAGAAATTGCATAACTACTAGGTATTCTAACTGATACCCACACATGGAGACGTGCTTCGACGAAGCTGCTGTATGACATCAGTGATTACCCTCACGTCATCAACACTACCCCATATTGCAACTACAGGCCATTATCTATTACGAATAAACACGACTTACAGTAGCATCGATTCGATTTCTATCTGGGGTGTAGCAGCTACGTATGTAGGCACTAGGGGAATTCTAGTTGTCGATCGAGGACGGTAATTACATGGCAGCCGCTCGAGCCCCGCGCAGCATTATGACCTGTCACATTTTCGAGAATGTTGGCTTCTGAAGTCTTACAAAATGCAGCACAGGTAAGAGATGGTGTGTATCTGGCCCTGAAGGATTATAGGTAAGATGGCGGAGGATATTACCTAGTCTCTGCCACCAGCACAAGATGTGACAAGTCGTTCAACTACTTGTCTTGTAGTGATATCTGTAATGTGAAGCGTGTGTCTTGCCAACCTCCCTCATCATGGCAGCCAGATCGCTCAAGCAGCTAAGCGACGTAATCTCGCAGAACGCGGCGTTGCTTTCCCGCAAATTGGAAAGCCGTGGTCTGTCAGATCTTACTGTTCGTGATGTCAAAGCACTTAGTCCCAGTGAATTGGATGGCGTCGCGGCTGCTGAGCTCGCCAACGCGGCTCGAGAGCTCCAAGCTCTCGTATTAAGTCCGGCAGAGCAACTCAATATGCTTTCTTTCTCGGTATGTGCGTTCATACAACATCATACGGCAAATTTAGGGAGCCAACTGACCAATGACACACATCTGATATGATAGTGCCATGACGCCTCATCAGTTGGTACACTCCTCATGTTCGACATCCCCAAGCTCGTGCCTCTCCACGGGTCGATCGCCTTGGGCAAGCTGGCTGTCCTATCAGGCCTACACGAAGACAAGCTCGCGCGCATTATTCGCTACGCTACGACGAATTTCATCTTCTGCGAACCGTCGCCGGGCCATGTAGCACACACAGCGCTGTCGGCTGCGCTGACCCGCGATCAGGGGTTCGCGGCGTTCCTGCGCCTAGCGCTGGTTGACCTGGCACCCATCTCTGTAGCATTACCACGCGCGTGTTCCACTTGGCCACAGAGCGAAGAGCCTACTCAATGTGGCGTCAACGTGGCCTATGACACTGCTGAACCCTTCTTCACCTGGCTGAGCCGCGACCCGGCGCTGCAGATGCGCTTCGACAAAGGCATGGCAGGCTTTAGCGGCGAGAACGGCGGCGCCATGGGAGGTCGATCTGAGATCACCGACGTCACTGCATACCCCTGGGCTACCAAGCTGCCGGCCGAAGCCGTTATTGTCGACGTAGGAGGTGGTTACGGACACATCTCGCGCGCGCTCAAGAAGGCTTTTCCGTCGTTTCGCATCACGGTACAAGATCGCTCCGAGGTTATCGATGCCGTTCTGTCGTCACTCCTGTCATCCGGTGATGACTTGGGCGGCGATGGCGATAATGGCAACAACGCTACTGTCTCATCCCATCTAGGGATTGCGTATCAGGCTCATAACTTCTTCGATCCACAGCCGCTAGTGGCGGATGCATATTTTCTACGGCAGATCATACACGATTGGCCACAGCGTGAGTGCGTCGCTATTCTCCGTGCGCTTATTCCGGCGCTTAAGCCAGGGGCCCGCGTCCTCGTGTCCGAGTACATCGTGCCATCGCCCGAAGAGCTGGCCGAGCCTGGGCGCATCATCGAGGCCAAGATAATGCGCGAGCTGGATCTGCAGGTGATGGCTGAGCTGAACAGCAAAGAGAGGACGAAGGACGAGTTCATCGCGCTGTTCTCCGAGGCCGACCCAAGACTGCGTTTCAGCGGGACGTATCAGATTCCTGAAGATAGAAAGAGCTGTATCTTGGAGGCAGTTTGGGAGCCGTGATTACTATTCTGCAACTTTTGGCGGTAGTTTAAGGGAATGTTGTTGGATCTGGTGTTCTTGAGCGCTGTGCATGTTCTCGGTGGATATCATTATTAGCAGGAAATGTAAAGTCAACCTCCTATGAGTAGCGACTCCTTGATTCCTAGTGACCGGCATCATAAATCTTTCTAAGGCTCAATAGCACCCCATGGGATTATATAACCGCCAGTCTATATATCACGGCGTGGTAGTCATTCACGATACAGAAGGACTTGGGAGTTCGACTGGGTCAGGGGCTAAAATGCTGCATAGAGTGAAGACGGAGTCACCACAGAGTGCCAATAACACATTGAAAATGACAGAAGGCACGTCGAGATTTCACCCACGAGCTCTACAATGCTTCCTGTTGCAGATATCGGTGAGCACTAGGCTCAGAGCCTTGGGCTGCGTGTGTCGTGATCGCAATCGAAGATTAAGGTAAACCAGATCCGCTTCCCCGATACAGCAGATGCATTGAGCACGAGGCACAGAAAACGGCCTGGCATCTTCAAATGGTCCTCGAACAATGCTATCAAAGTGGAAGTTCGTATCTTGAATTTGGTCTCAACGAAAGACTGGAAGTGTCTGAATGTTCTTTTCACTGATATTCATTAGCCCTATTAAAAATCTTTTCTTGAATGGGGCACTTCTCAGTTCTAGAGTGGCTTCCACACTCGAGTTCTTAGGCAATTGGGACTCCAAGAGCTGAGGCGTTCTCCTCTTACTATTTTTAAGGACGTTGATGTCGTGTGTCTGCCGAGAAGTCGTATTTCCGGCAGTCATTCTACTTAAAACGCGATTACAATCCTCCTTGTTAATAGTATGCAAGGTACAGTCATTATGAGCCTTGCGGAAGTATTTTGGATGAGACCTAGAATCGAGCCGGCTGATAACCCCGACTTAGGCGCTGGAAGACAACGTGGTCATTATACCGACGGGTAGCGACAGTGTTTGCGCGCATCATCCAAATTCCGACTAACAGTTCCCGCTGTGGGTGCTATAAATGTGTTGCCGTGGGGTAGACAATTCGGATTCAATGTAAAACAGCAAAAATAACGCTATCGTAACGGAGACGCTCTCATCGGGCCCGAATTCATGGCAGCCAGCATACTTAGCATACCATGATGAGGTGCATTTGGAGAGAACAGGGTGGCCAGGGGAGACCAGTGGTCCACGATGAAAGAAGAGTAAAGACTGTTCTGCTTCACCCATCAGCGAACTCGGGAGAAAGATCACAGATCATATAGCTACTGGGACCACTCGGAAATTATTTAGTTACCCTGCTCTGAAGTGACGAAGTCTTAGACGACGACGTATTATAAGGGGGCGGTGATGGCGATGGGCCACTTCGTTTCTTGCTGATGGACCCGAGAGGAAGGGCAGGAGTTGGTGGCTCTGTGGAAGGAGTTCGTCGCACTGCAGCAGCAACTGCATGTGCTAAATATTCCCGAGGTGCATTTCAATGGCTTTTACGGGTGCTTACATGAATCTCTTATTTGAAACCCTTCCCCTTTCGTATTGGCCAAAAAGTCCGATGTTACTCACGCGAAAGGTACATCTGCTCACACTTCCGAAACGATTAGTGCGATAATTATTGCACGTCAATCCCGTCATTGAGAATGAAAGACTTTTTTCATTTGCCAGATTCGATGACCATTTTCACATGTTGCAGATAGGAGATGTTGTTCTCAAGGTCGCTGTGGTACGATACACGGCCCAGGACGCCGTGGACATGGGGCAGATCCACAGGATATGCTTATTCTTTCAGCGCGTTCGATGATTGAATCTTATGGAGTTTCATTGAGATGATAAATTGGTATTTGATTCAAGACGAAACTTGAGCATTCGGTAATTTGTCTCGTTACTTTTTGACGGATAAATTGGCAACGTTCTCGAGACCCGTCTCAATATTTATCTGGTGTTGACCTGACCATTGCATCTGAGCCAAGCCTGAAATCTCCGCACGGGCGTGAGAAGTGGAGGTAATTACAGTACACATGCTGCAGCGTGCTTGATATGCAGTCTGCAGGTACCTTTCCGGGGAACTGTATCAAGTGGGTAGGTGCTAAGAGGACTCGTCCAGGAGTCCATTCCGACCCCTGGTCTTCATCAGTTACCCCTGACTTTTTTTGGTCTTATCTAGGGTCTAATCTACCTGGAACGACCTTCCTAGGCTATGATTTCCAATGTAATTTCACCAAGAAAACCTAAACGGGTACTGTACCGAGCGCGACGGGAGCTAGTCTCGTCTCACTTTCTTATTTCTTTTCCTTCTTCTCGCCTCCCCTTTTTGGAGGCTTTGACGAAGATGATGTTGCATCGCATGCTCGAACCTCAGTTTAGTGTCTTACTATTACTACACTACTGATCTACGTGCAGCGCACCTGTCAATTGGGGTGAATCCAAGTTGGATGGAAGCTTGGGTCGTCTAACCCAGGGTTGTTCCCCTTGCGCCACTGCGTTCCTCCCATCCGCCATCTGCAGAGGGCAGAGTCCAAAGCCCGGCCCAGGACCAGGAACAAGACCGGGACCGAGACAGGACGGAGTAAAATAGCCGAGAGACATCCCAGGCCTGAGACACCGAAAACACGGGACGAGCAAGAAGGGAGCATCCTGGGATAGGATATTCTCCGGGCCAGAACATGGAGTATTACACGACAACGGCCGCGACGGCGGTAGAGCGGGTTGGTCCCAGCTCAACGCTCGGCCCCTCAAATGGCTCCGTCTCTGTCTCTGGTTCTGGTTCTAGTTCTGGTACTACCGGTATTCAACCTGCCTCTGCCAGTCAACCGCGTCCCGCTCGGCCGACGCCTTCGTCTTTGTCTTTGTCATCTCGCCGGAGAGCGATCGATCCTTCGATGCACCTGCGCCTGCGCGACGACAATAACAACAAATCCCCCTATTCGGCGGCAGATCGTGTGGCCGACCGTGATCGCAGCCAGATCCCGCCTGCGTCGCCCGAAGTCATCTCGTCGCTGATCACGAGTCTCTCCGTCATCTCGCAGCCGGCTTCCAAGCATTTCGACGACCCGAGCCTGACCATCCCGTCCATCCCAAGCTCTGGCCCCGCGTCGCCCGTCGACGGCAGCTTCGGCGTCGAGTACGGCGCTTACATCCACGCTCTCGAGCGCCTGCAGGAGGAGGACGACCTCAACGACCTCGCTGCGAGCCCACCCGTCATCCGGACGTCGAAACCTCCCTCCGGCAAATCGCCCCTGACTGCTCCTCCGAAGTCACCGCGTCGCGACGCCTCGCACAGTCTCAAATCACTACTGCGCTCGAGGCCCTCGTCCAAAGGATCCGCCTCCTCGTCGCACGACGACACCCAGAGCATCGGCAATTTGTCCATCGAGCGCGGTTTGTCTGCGCCGCCCGACTTGCGCAAGCCGTCGTCCCAGGACAGCTGGACCACCAAGCTGAGCAGGAGCCACAAAGGACTGATGTATATGAGCTCGAAGGAACGTCTCCGCGCCAGCGAGAGCGAGAAAAAGCGTGGCGGCGCTATGCCTCTGGTCTCCAAGTCCAGCAGCTTCGGCAATCTTTCGACCAAGCCCGAGCAGATTCTCGCCGAGACGGCCATCAGCGAGGAAGAGCCGGCGGCCCCAAACGACCACCAGGCCATCCCCCCGAGCGATGCCACGCACCCCCTGCGGCCCATCCCGCTTCGCGACTCATCCCTGCGAAACGCTGGAAACGGTGCGAAGCGGTCCTCGCGTAAATCCTCGAGACAAAGGACCGAAGAGACTGCCCCAGGGTCCATCCCCGAAGACAGAGGTCCCTTGAAGCCCACGAATCGACAGCCACACCGACGGGGCGCTGACGCAGAGATTGAGAAAAAGCGGGAAAACATACTGACAGGAGACATCATGGACCTCCCCCTGGATCGCGTGACCCCAAACGGGAGTTATGCCGACGCGAACTTTACTTACGAAAAGGCAACGACCGGGCAGCCACTAGATGCGCCGGGATACGAAGATGGAGCGCCGTCTCCAGCCATATACCAGAACAGGCGCCGCAGCGAGCAGGGCGCCAACCGCAGAAAATCAGGCCGCACTACACCTGACCCCTCGGATATGACACTGCCTAAGCGTAGCAGCTCGAGGTTAAAGCGTCTTTCATCCGGAACCAAAAGTCCAGAACCTACCGATAACGCGAAAAATGGGACTACCGCAGATGCCATTGTAGGCTACGAGCGACCTGGGAGCGCCGATTCAATCGACGATGCCGTCGAGTCGTACCTTTGTTCGAACCGTCTATCGCAGAAGATCCGGCATCCCCAGACCGGCCGTGTCATCTCCTTTTCCGAAGTCGGGGATCCCGAGGGCTCTGCTGTATTCTGCTGTGTCGGTATGGGCTTGACACGCTATATCACTGCCTTCTACGATGAGCTCGCTCTGGCGTTGAAACTACGACTGATTACCCCGGACCGACCTGGTGTGGGGGATAGCGAGGCCTACGACGGGACAACCACACCCCTGAGTTGGCCAGGTATGTTTGATCTAGCGACCTATTCCCACTGTAGCCGTGAGATGCTAACCTTGGCTAGATGATGTATACGCCATTTGCCAGACCCTCAAGGTCACGAAATTCTCTATCCTGGCCCACTCGGCCGGCGCCATCTACGCTCTGGCCACAGCGCTTCGTATGCCGCAGCACATACGGGGCCGTATCCATCTGCTGGCCCCGTGGATACCGCCCTCGCAGATGAATGTATTCGGGACGAGTCAAGCATTACCCCCAACCAACGCCATACCTACATCGCAGAGAATTCTACGCGCTTTACCGACCCCTTTCCTGAAAGCCGCCAACAGCTCTTTCATGACAGCCACCAGCAGTTCCATCACCAGCTCCCTCCCCAAGAATAGCCCGCGTCGAGGCAAGCGTAAATCGACAACCACCCAGAATCGCGAAACGGGTGCGACCAACAAACACGATGCTGCGTCTAGTCTGCCCCACGACACTGCCGTTCATGAGATCGATCCCAAAATAGGATCTGGCCATGATGCTACCTCATTTGATCGACCTCATCTCAACACACATGATCCGAACCCGCAAGATGCCATCATTGCTGCCGCCTCCGATGCCCTGGCCGACAAAGAGCGGCAGACCACCTACGATATGCGACTTACGCAGGCCATCTGGGACCTGGCCACGACTGGGGCGAACCCGGCCGTAGACTTGCTCGTCTGCCTCGAGCGACGGCATACCATCGGCTTCCGCTACGTTGACATCACACGACCGGTGGTTATACACCATGGTAGTAGGGATACCAGAGTTCCGGTGGACAATGTGCGATGGCTCGGCAAGGCGATGCGAAGATGCGAGGTCCGTGTGCTCGAAGGCGAAGGCCATGGCCTGATGGCGAGCGCGTCCGTCATGGGCACGGTGTTGATGGAGATCAGCAAGGAGTGGGAGGACTGGACCCGGTTGACGAATCCCAAACGCAACGAAGAGAGGGGCCGAAGCACACGACCCACTACTGGTCGATAAAATGATGTGGTGAACCTTGTCGGCCCAAGCCCAGCCCGCTTGACCACTCTTGATGATATATATATAACGCCGGGCGCTCACGAGCATGCTGAATTTTCATTTTGCTTTTGGGTTCATTTTGCCGACTGGTATATATCGTTATGCGCGAGAATACCATGCACGACGACTTTTTTCATAGATGCTGCTTTTGGGCTATAATAAGTTGGCTTATTGGCCCTGGTGGCTTGGCTTGTGCACGACGGTATGAATAGTATAGAATAAAATACGGCTGGTATAGCGGAGACGCGGGCATCTGGGTACTTGAAGGCCCGTCTTGGACACAGAGTCCCTCGACTTGAGTAGCGGACAGGTGTTAAGAGGAAAATGCTCGAATTTTAGCTACTGTACGGCGGCAACCAATCCAATTGTAATGCATAATGTATAACTAAATATATATATCGCGTCCATATATGTTATCGAGGTCGATACCTCAGCAGACACAAAATGACATTAGAGCTCACCTGTCTATCACGTCTCGGTTGTATTGATGATAGAATGGCTGATGAATACGATAGCAGAAAGAGGATTTCTCAAGATAATTTCAGCACGAGCTGGGGCGAACCAATCTAGTTATGTCAAAGCTGTCACGGAGGGCAATAGACACTATTCGTCCATCGTGTTCAGATGTGATACAGGATGAGAGGCGCATCTTTACAGGCCAGAATCTCTGGCAGCATGCAATCAAATACTCAAGGACAGTTCACTTTAGCTTAAGAAGCAAAGTAGCAGATAGAGCCTTGTGCCAAGAGCATCAAAGCGCCGACGAGATTTCGCTACATCTTGAATCAAAGCGACAGAAGACTTCATGTTGTCCTGTCTGGCTGCTCTTGTGAACAGGTTCCCGCCTTTACGTAATGCCTACGAAGTACATGTAGGTACCGTCACGACGGCAAATCAGCTGCCATCATACCACGGCGACCCTGGGTACTATCCAGATTGGCCAATTCAAGCTCACAAGGGGCAGCAGAGGAACCGAGGAAGGCCCAAGCTAGGAGAGAACCTTAGTGATAGGAAGGAACTCTGAAGTCGCGCCTCGCTAATGGTGTTGCACTTGCCATGCCATCACTGCACACATCTTAGTACCCATTGAGTCCCAGCTCAGGGCTAATGTTTAGGTCATTCACCATACCTACACATAAGGCATGTGGGTAGCTTCAAATATTCTAGACTCCTGCAATCATTTGACCTAAATCCTTTTGTGTTAAGATGTGGAGGAGCAGGTAAAGTTATGGAGGGGTTCGCAGCTGGTGCTACGAAGTAAATGATTGATGAATTACGGAGTATGGAGTACATGTTAATTAGTCGAGGACCTGCAAGCTGCCGAGCACTAGCCTAATCAGGTTACTTACACGAGCATTGAGGCAAGGGCGGGTCACTTTGGCATGCAGTTAGCCTGCAGACCCTACAGTGCATCGATACAGTGGGAATAAGGACCGTACCTTCCCTACCTATCCCTCGCATCAAGCTGGCGTGGGTTGTCCCGCGAAATTTTACCTAGCAGACGCGAGCGAGGATGCGACACGGGCAAACACAAACACAACCAAGCCCAGCCTTGCCTTGCCTTGTAGAAGCTAACACACATTTACTTCCCAACCACAACCTACCACAATTTCAACCACTCCCACATCCTTCTTTGCACCATTAGCCATTAGCCATACTGGCAGTCTCTAGCATTACCTACATACTCACAGGCGAAGCTTTAGCACGTAACTTACGCATCCAACAGAGGCCAACGCGAGCCAATCGCTCGATTGGTCCAGGGCGGCCGTTTACTTGCCTGCCGCCGATCCTTTGCCCGTGTCCATCCCTTCAACCACTTCCATCAAGCCAACTCGAACCAACGATTGTCTGCGCACACATACTCTCAAGATAGTACTCTTCCTCAGAGCAAGCTGGACGGTACTTCTTTAGGCATTCCTCACTGTCAGTAGCCGACGAGAAGGTCATCACCCGTTATCATCACCATTATTGCCGCTGCTGTTGCACTGTTTGGATCAATCATCATCTCGCCCAAGAGATATGAGAAGAGCAAGAAAGCCGTGACGGTAATGCCCTGCGCGTGAGAGTGAGATGAGACAGTAGGCACAGCGCGCAAACACAAGATAAGACAACACACAGCACACAGCAAGGCCCCATCGCGATGGAGAGTCGAAACCTGCCGCAGGCGCTGGCTTCGAGCTATGCGCCCCGCCTGCGCACATACAACAACCCTCTGCTTATGCCAGTGCTGCAATCGAACGCACCGGGACCAGCAGCACGCACAACGAAGCGCGGCACGACCGTCATCAACTACGCCGAAGATGGCTATGACTACGACGACGACGATGATGACGATGGCCGACGGCGGCCGACAGGATTGCGCAGCCTGCGTCGCGAAGATAGTGCGTCGCGACCTGATGCGAGCGATCGCGTGGGCAAGGAGACGCGCGTGCCGGTTCAGATGCATGGTATCTGGCGCGACTGGATGGCTAAGTCCCGTCACAGTGCCGACGTCAGCGCCCAGGCCCAGGCCATGCTGCCCCTGACTTTGATCCCCATTCGCATCGACATCGACATACCCGCCTTCATACCGGCTCCCCCACACCCACCGCCCCGCGGCATGATGCAACCGCCGCACGGTGCCGACCCAGCTCTTTATCGCGCCGGCGACCTGACCGTACCCTATAAGCTACGCGACTTCTTCCTCTGGAACCTGCACGAGACTGTCATCACCACCGACCAGTTCGCCCTGACCCTTGTCCAGGACCTCGACCTACCCAACCCGGCCGGCGTTGCCACCGAGATCAGCAAGCAGATTCGCACCCAGCTCGAGGAGTACGCCGGCGTCGCCCTACACCCCCTCTTTCACTCCGCCGACCGCACGCCCGCGCCTCAGACCGCTGCTCCAGCTCTCCCATCCACATCTCGCGATACGCCCACTACACCTGCCACCCCCTTCCCCCAGTCCAGTCGTGGCCCGGACACGCCTCTCCCGCTACGCTCCGCCCTAGACACACCCTCCAAGGCCGCGCCCGCTCACGCCCAGGACGTAACTGCCACCGCCACGCCTATCCTTGCCGACTCAGACGACTATAACCCGGACGATACGTACCGGTGCATTGTCAACTTGAGCGTCAACCTCTCGTCCCAAGTCTACACCGACAAATTCGAGTGGTCGCTGCTACACCCGCCGGGCACCGCCGAGGCCTTCGCCAAGGTCACCTGTGCCGACCTCGGCCTGCCGGGCGAGTGGGTGCCCGCCCTGACACATGCTATTTACGAGGCCGTCCTACGCCTGAAGAAGGAGGCATGCGAGGCAGGTGGTTTGGTGGCCGGATGGGGTCCCTTGGGTTCTGAGCTGCCAAACGACGCCGCTCACGGTGCTGATGCCGGCTGGCGCTATGATCCAGAGCAGCTCGCCGATGGATGGGAGCCCAAAATTGAGACGCTTTCCAAGGAAGAGATCGAGAAGCGAGAGGTCGACCGAGAGAGACAGATCCGTCGCCTGCGCCGAGAAACCGCGAGATTCAGTAGCAATGCCGGTATGGTAGGCGGTATGCCCTTCGGACTCGGTGTCGAGGCCGAAGAGGAGCGGACGGGACGAGGGGAGCGCTCGAAGAAGAAGCGACGGTTCCGAAGTCTATCCCCTATCGGACGCTCCGGTACGCCCGGTGGTCGGGGTACTCCAGACGTTGGCTACGGAGGAGGCGGGGTAGGCTCACTCACTGATCAAGAGAGGTTCAACTGGCGCTGCACTCACTGTTATATCTGGGGAACCGGTGTCTGGGCCGTTCGCGATGGCCCGTATGGCCCTAGAGTAAGTGCAAAGCTGAAATCGCTAGCGCAATCTATCCCTCCAGTGCCCTTGCTAACAGGATTCTCAACAGTCCCTCTGCGCCAACTGCGGCCAGTCCTACGAGATGTATAGAAAACTTCCTCGATGGACGAAGAACCTCCATTTGATCGATCTGCCTGTACGACCCATATAGGAAAGGGCGGAAGAGCAAGCTCGTAAGAGTGGTCCTACCGGAAAGACAGCGCCACCTAAGACAGCGACACCTAAGACAGCAACACCTAAGACCAAGACTAGGAACCGCCGTGTGACAATTTCGAAATAAATCCGAGCGAGCGACGGAAGGGCAGGGTAGGCTCGTGTGTATCGAGCAGAGCATATTGCGCAGGATTCATGTCGCCGTATCATGGCTTTCGAAAACAGCATCCCCCCGGCGTTGCTGGTATGCAAGTATGCAAGATACCAGAAAGAGCAGATGACCAACGAAGCGATGTGGCCCGGTAGACATTCAAGAAGGAACACTGGTAAAAGTGCATAGGGAATAACTGGAAGCGTCGAGAACTGCTTAGCAGGCTACGTGTATACTAGAATCAAGCTTCTCGGTCATACTACTGCTCGGACTGAGCGGAGAGGAGCAAATTAACAACAAGCCATCATCCAATGAATGGATGCGGGCTACTCAATCAAACATGCCGTACGACTACAATCTATTTCACCGTCCGTGCCTCTTCCTTGTATCTGTTTCCAGTTTACATATGGAGCACTACGTAAAAATAAGAAATCATCACAATAAGCGCCTCGCATTCGAACCCTCCCTCCTATTTTTTTCATAACCAAAATGCAATCCCACAACCTCTTCCTAATCAGGATCAATACACCCCCGGAATAATCTTCCACGGAACCTCCATCTTAAACCTCGTCCACTGCTCGCCATATCTCTGCGAGCAGTACTCGTCCTGGACCGCGACGGCGCGCTGACTTAGATCCCACCCCTGCCACAGAGCCATCAGAATGCCACCCACCCATCCCGAACCCACCATGCAGTACCCGCCGCGCCAGAGCGCGTAGCCGAAGTAATTCACGTGTCTGGCCCAGCGCCAGAGTCCCTGCATGCAGACCAGCCCTTTATTCTCCTTGCGGTTCTTGAACTGCGCGCGCTGGCGCTCCGCTATCGTTTCGATGCTTAACCCGACTATGTACAGGAGTGTGCCGACTAAGGTGCTCAGGGGCAGCCTCACACCATCTTCCACGTAGGGAAAGGGGATGGAGATGGGTGCTTGGGGCGGGGAGAGCAGAGACGTGGTCCCGAGGCACAGGAACAGGAATGTGTTGAGGGAGTTCACGGTCGTGTTGTACGCGCTCACGGCCGCGGCCGCGGACGCTGGGAACGAGTCCTGCGAGAGGGACAGGTGCCAGTAGATCTGCTTCGCGGCGCTGCCGATGCTCATGAGGAAGAGTAATACCGGCGTCGGGGGCAAATTTGCGAAGGGCGATAAAACATAGTTGAGGATTGGGGAGGAATGGGGGAGGACGGGGGAGGGAGGTGTGAAGGACGTTGGGGGAGCGGAGAAGAGTGTTGAGAGAGGGAGTAAGAGGACGGAAGGGAGGGAAGTGGTTGTTGATGTGTGTGTATAGACGGTGCGTAGGCCGATGGAGGTGAGGATGCGCGTGCCGAGCCCGAGAACGAGACCTGAACCTGAACCTGGGGAGGACGGGGAGGGTGGTGAGAGAAGAGCGTGTTGTAGTGGGATGTCGGCGAGGCGTAGGCCGATGAATGTCAGCGTGCCCGAGAGCGTGGGCTTCTTCTCGCCGCGGCGGATCAGGTCGAAATGTTTCTTGCGGGCAGGCATTGTATTTTACTGTTGGCCGTTCGCTGCCCTTCTGATTGTATATGCCTCTTCGTATAGTTGTGTAATTGTGTTGCTCTGTGCTTTAAAAGTTGGTATGTTGCTTTAAAGTCGGTGCGTTGATGTGAGAGTTGAAGATGAGGCGATCTCAACTACCAGATTAAGGTGAAGCAAGAGAGTTGTTGTAGTGGGGTTACAGAAAAAACCTCCCAGACTGCTTCATGATGAAGGTTTATAAATTGGAGACAACAATGTATGTGTGTGTGTTAACTGAGAGTGATGCAGGTGAATGACTGCTGCATCGGCATCCTGGTCGAGCATTTTATAGTTTACCACTAAGTAATTATGTGATGCAATTCGGCCGAAGCCCGGGTGACGCAGGACTTACATTTCTTCATCACACATCCTTGTAAGTCTATACACTCACTTATACACACTACTGATCTAGCCACAAGCTCCAGACTGTCAGGATAGAGCTCCATTTATAGAAGCTTGATAAAATATCATTAAGTGTGTGAAAATATGTATTATTCAAGTCGCATATACAATTGCCTTATAGCCGCAGAGATGACCCCTATTGTAGGGCGGCTACGGCTTTCTTGTACGAGAGCTTCAACCAGTTCGAGAACTCGACGGTGATATGCGCCCGGAGACCCTGCACCACATCGGCCGGCGCACTATCCGGGATCCAAATGCCCTCGAAGATCTCGACGCCCACGCCACCAGGTAAGTTGCGGAACGCCGTGAGGGAGTGGGCGAACACGGTGCCGTCAGCGAGTTGCAGGGCCAACGGGGTCTGGGCCTCGGCCGGGAACTCGGGCAGGGCGGGGATGAAAGCTGGCTTCGCCTCAGGCATGCCCTTGAAGTAAGTGACAGGTCCCGGTCCCCAGTTCTCAACGGACTCGAGCGAAGCCTTAGGATCGCGCACGCCGGGGCCGGACAGGCTGAGGTAGTGTTCGGGGCTGGACTGCAGGAAGTCGTTGGGCCAGCCGTTGCCGCCGAAGTAGAACCACAAACCCACAGTAGTGGCGTTGAAGAAGGACTGCGGCGCGTACCCCTGAGCGCGCATCGTCGCGCCCACGAACTTGCCCGACGACTTGGCCAGCGTCTGCTGCCAGAATGTGTCTGCCGCCTTCACGTCCGCCGCGATGAGCGCCTGCGTAGCATTCTCGCCAAGTCGGCTGCGGAATAGCTGGACTGCTTTGTTGGCCTGTGGAAGTTCGAGTGATGTGAGATCTTTAGACGCGCCCTCGATCACTCGGACGGGAAGTTCTGTCGGCTTTTTGTAAACGGGACTCGCAAGGGCGCCATAGGCCGCTGCAAGCAGGAGAATCGTGTTCTTGAGCGCCATCTTTACTTTTTGTCGCGTCGTGGGTCAAATCGAATCCGCCTCTGGCTTATAACACGAGCCGAAATTGTTGTCGGGGAACTGTCTCTAGAAATCTAGTTCCTATCAAATCGATCATTCATGATGCCCATGGGGATCTACATTGCTTAAATATTGTCAATGGTATAGGACTCCATGTAAGCCGTATACCGGATGCTAATACCGCGCCTAGCTCCTGACGAAGCAACCCAGTCATGATGCTTGGCAATGCCAGCGACTTTTCGTAAATGTACGAAACCGAGGTGTGATTTCAAGGGTCCTACCGCAAATCAGTCATCCTCGCATTATTTTTCGAGCAGTGTGTCTGCGCAAGGTAAGCCGTAAAATAGGAAGGACCAGGTGCAAATAATGCCTGTGCTGCATAAACGATACCGAGGTTGTGGGTTTACATGGTCTTTGCATTTCGAACCCTGCCTGGCCAGCACCGCCCCTGGCATTGCGTGAGAGAGGCTGAAGCGGTTCGCTTACTGTACGATCGCCGGCCAAGTCGGCATCATGACAATTACATACACGATTTCCATTTCCATCACATTTGCACAAATCAGAGATTTCTATGGTCGTAGGTAGATGAAGACCTATGCTGCTATGCATGGTCTTAAGATACCCTTAACACCGATTCGCAACGTCTGCCTACGAAGTACTTCAGCCACCATGGGTGCTTGGTCATCGCCAGTCTAGGCTTCATCTTGACTTCCAAGTAATCGCAATTCTACCTTCTCAGACATCTCCATGTCATAAAACAACGAAATTAATGCGAATGACGGGTATTAACGGTATTGTTTTGCTTCAAGACTCGTGGCCTAGGTATCAGTTTGATCTGTGCCATGGTGATGATTTCAGTCTTGCGCGGATAGACCAACGTCTTGCTGAGTTAAGATTGGGATACGAAGTACGAAACATTGATCAGACTGAAACCACTGAGTTTCTTATTTATCAAGAGAACTGCATCAACTTCTTCAAGACACGCAGATCATAATAGCATGCACATTGAACCGAGGTCTCCGCCTTATGAGTAGCACGCATGTCTGGGACATATTATCCGATACATTTCCCAATTAGGTATGCCATGAAACTAGAAACCTTGCGACTAAATCCCGGAACCGGAGCCGGAACCGCGATGCGAGACCAGGCACGGTAGCACATATGGCGACGACGTCTTTAAGCCGGGCGCTGTAAGACGACCGACGCTATCTTGCACGTCACAGTATTCCCGCTCACAGTAGCACTCACTCCGCTGATCGAATATACCGTCGCGCTATTGTAGTTTTCTGGATGATTATTGCACCAGCTCGAATCACTGCTGCCAGTACTTGTCTATTGCCGCGTTAGCAGTGGTGAGATATCTGATCTGTGTCTACTCTTGCGCCATTTCGGTACTTTGGGTAGAGATGACTTACGATCACGACATTGGAGAATGCGACCTGGCCAAAGTCCCAAGCAACGTCGTATCTGTATCCAATATTAGTGATACTCTCGACTCGTTGATCTTCGAATAACCCACAATTCGATCGCGAAGAGAGCTTGATTGAACGACTTGGAAGCTAGATGCAACACTTTGTCAGTCCATATGCACCTCGTCACATAAAATCGGTGTTTTAGATACTGTCCTACCGAGCGCAAAGTTATTAGACACGGTTTCGCCCGTCGACGATCTTGTCAGCGTCGACGTCCAAGTCGAGCTGCCCAAGGTATTTGTGAACGCCACTGTTTCGCCCGCGTATGTATTGAAGCCGCTTCCCCAAGGCAGACTAGGATTCGAACAGCACCATCCGCTGCCGATCCACCAAGTCCCAGACCGGCCGTCTAAGACGTTTTGGTAGACGCCGCTGTTATCAGTGGGCTGCAGGCCGGGCCACACGTAAATCTAGTTGTCTATCACGTCAGACAAGCAGTATGCAGGGGCGCTTTCGAAACACGACATTGATATTGCCTTCAGTATGTCGATGGAAACTTACTGTCGCAGCCTTGGGTTGAGTCGGAACCGCCATCGTTCCGGAGAATGAGGTGAACTTCTGCCCCGACGCCGGGTAATATCGGAGGAAGTACCATGATACGGCGGCGGCTTGGTTGGCGAAAGCCAGGAGAGAGAGCAAAAGGGCTGCGAGCAACATTGCGAATTTGACGGGCAAAAGAAAATTCACACAGCTACGGAACTCGATACACGTCGTCGCCACAAGGTCCAACTACACTGCACCACTCACGGATATCTTGTTCACCAAAATAAAAGGCGAAGATCATATCGTTCTATTATATATCTACAGCTCGCTATCCGCGCAGGCCATTCCGAGCGCAAGCGCATGACTAGAAACGGCCATTTGGTACCATACCCGTCCATACGGAGGTTGTTGAACCGATGCTCTTTAGGCAACGCGACGATTCCAGGGTCAACGCAGCGTGTCTTCGGAAGAGGAGCATCACGGAGGACCGGCTCCCTCAAGCGCCGAATTCTCCTCCACTGAGCTTCCACTGCAGATCGCATCATCTCCGTACGAACGGAAGCGGTGATCAGAATTGAATGCATGGTAATTAGCACTGGGTATGGACCTGTTGTTGCCCATGTTGGTCAATGCCGAATGCACCTTCGTATATGAAGTTTTTTTTCGTCGCCGTTGGTATCTTATATGGCTCGCTCTGGTAGCGCCCGCTTGGCTCAGCGGTAGAGCGCATCACTAGTAATGATGAGGTCGTCAGTTCGACTCTGGCAGTGGGCATTTGCTTTTTCTTTTTTTTCGTTAGACCTAATTGATTTAGTCCTACGAAGTATAATTGACACCACTCCGGTTGGCCTCAACCAGTTTGGCAGCAAACCGTCTCCCCTAAGCTCGGAGATATCGTTGCGTCAAAGACGCCCCCATAATGTGCTCTACTATTCCATATCTCGGTTGACATCTGCTTGTCTGAGTGGGAAGGGTGCATCGCATTTGCACACTATTAACAATGATGATGGTGACGAGACCGGATTTTCACATCTGGGCAATTACCGCAATTGCGACTTGGCCCCTCGGCGACTTCGGAGATGGACTGAGCCGAAAATCAAGGACAGAGAGCTGTGATACGTAGCAATACAGGCGCAACCCACGAACCTCACTCCAAGACAGATACGTCATTTGAAGATTCTACTAGCGATGATTATGTTGATGGGGTGATTCTGGCGGAGCTTGGGTTCGGAAGAGAGTTTGAGTGCTGGGGTCCTTCGATGGCTTCGTGCCCGTCATCCGACGATTGGGGGCAGGACTCGAAGGCTTTCATAAGACCGGTGCAATATACTATTGACTATGAGCTTCTTGAATTTAATTGATAGCTAACCTATGTATCAAGGGTCAATATACTCAGCGGAGGAAGAACTTGTCGGCTGAGGTGAATTCGCAACTGATCCTCTTCGAGTCAGGCGAGGAATTAGTCAGGGCTCTCTTGCAAGCCAAGTGCCATGTAAATTATTGCAAGAAGTCATATTACATGACTTTTTACCTTCGGGTTGCTCCTACCCAATGTCTGATATGACGGCATTGTCTTTTCTATGGAGATTTTCCAGGTATCAGCCGCAGAAAACAAGACGAAGAAGTCCCGCCGATTCACGTCCACTACGACAATATTGCAAGAGGGAAGAACCAGTACCAACGTCTCGAAGCATAATGCTCAAAAGGAGTTCTCGCATTTCATTCCTGAGAACCCACTATTATTCTTGAATGGCATCATACAGCTTAACAGAAGCTACCTATCATAGCGAGGGCATCCTAGATCATGTGAGAAGGCAAGGCGTGCGACCTCAGCCGCTAGGGGCCGCCTAACATCCATAGTGTATAGAATTCATGCTAATACGACTGCAACTGTTCGTACAACCAACGCAGCTACTTTCTTGCGGTTTCAACCGGTCTAGCACTCCGAGAAATCTGAGATTTGAGCGCAGTGGGTGTACAGAGTCAGGTGACTGGAATTGTGAAGAACAGGGCCATCCTACTTTCAAAATGGAGGGTCAATCCTCCAAGCCAGAGAGAGTAGAGTCTAGACTCTTGTCTTCACGAGACTAGAGAATGCAGGCTACAACTCAAGCCCAATAATATCAGCGGCATAACTTAGTTGAACTCTCTTTTATACGTGTGTTAGTCAAATAGACAGATAATAAACGCCTAGTGCCGCAATGCGACGAATAGAAAACTGCGGTATGTTGAGATGCGCATTTCCCGATAATGAAATCCAGAGGGAACGAATAGCCTGTATAATCTTTGAGCTTCGTAGTTGAATAGAATGAGGCATTATCGTATCTGTCTAGTAGCAGCTTCTTCGCGATGTGAAAAGGCAGAACTACCCGGCGCCCTGTCAGCACTGTACCCCGCAGTGACTGCAGTACCGTAGCACTCACGATGTTCCACAACACGCGGCGACGCGAAGTCACACAGGCGACTGACTCTAAGGGGCTAGAAGAGTTTCAGCTCGCCAATGCCGCCATTGTAAATTTCCAATCATTTGGAGCGCATCCTTTATCTCGCTCCTAGATCTGCTGCTGAGTTGAGGGAGGGAATAGCCTCGGTATTCTAGAACACATTTTCCTAGAATGTAGCTACCTATTTTGTCGGCATACAGGTACTTACCACTCGGTGCAAGGATTGGTTCCCCAACATTAATACCCACCCTCCAACACGACGGGCGGGGGATCCCGGTGATGTAGAACCATTCTGTCGGGTTCAGATGTGTGTTCCACAACAGTATGTCAGATGGTCAGCTGATTCCGTCCTAACTCCCATTCAAATTCATGCAATATACATCTAACCTAGCTAATTATTATGTACTACACTCAATCCTGGTAGACTATCGCCATTTTTTCTACTTAGTTGGGTTTGGGGCCTTGTGCTTGGATTACTGATCACAGGAAGCACCCTAATACGGTATTTCCCGCCTTGGTCCATACGCACCAGACCATGTGCATGTGTAGATGACGGGCCAACATAATGGATCACGGATGGCTTGTTATTGTTACAATTTTGTACCGTTATTCTAATGTTATATCACTCGTTTCAAAAATGTCGCTGTCAAATTGCAAAGTCTGCGCTGGCCCGTTGCTCAGCTAATTGTCCGTTGATGTGCAGTAAGTAGGTTCTTGAATAATTCACCTGTCCTTATCCTTCCTAATCAGCCGAACCAAAAAGTCATCAATTAGAAAACTCGAGTATCCCCGACATCGCCATGGAGCCTGCGGATTCACTATCTGCATGTCGCATGCTCGCAGAATCTATAACATCATAATGTTAGCGATGTTCATGCGTTAACTTGGTCGACCTACCTCGACAAAGATCTTGTTTAACTCGAGCAATGCAAGCGTTTTCCCGGGACACTGCCATCGTCCATGACCAAAGGCGAGGTCAATGTTTCTCATAAGTTCAAGCTTTTTGTCATTGTCGCACTCAAGAAAACGCTCAGGCCGGAAAACTTCTGCATCATCACCAAATACTTCTTTGTTCCGTAACATAGCCCATAGATTAACGAATATGTCTGTCCCTTCGGGAACAAATTGTCCATAGATAGTATCTCCGCCGGCTGGGACCTTCTTAGGAAATCCGGTGATAGCGGGAGGTACCATTCGTAATCCTTCATTAATGACAGCCTGCTTGGGTTACTAACTTTGTGCAACAGAAATCAATACGGTACGGCGCTGCTTACCTGAAGATATGGAAGTCGTTTAGATTCCTCGTTTGTAATTGGGCTTGAGATACGGCCGTCTCGAATGCCCGTTGTGATCTCGTCTTGGAGTTTTTGATATGCTTGAGGGGACGATAGAATATAGAGCAGAATGCCCCGAATCGCAGTAGTCGATGTCTCGGATCCAGCGGGCACCTGGATCGCCAATTCAAGCTCACACTCTCGCCTTGTCATACCATGATTAATCCACTCGTCCTACAACATAAGTGTAAGCTTATAATGAGTGGCTGTTATTGTGGAGTCGCATGACCTACCAACATGTCACTTTGAGCGTGACTGGTATGGACTCCCTCATCAAACCGCTTAGCCACGGCCTTTTTTATTATACTGATAATCCATCCTAGTTAGACACGTTGGGAATAGCAGGAGACAGTACTTACCCCAAGAACCTTCCCATCCCCTTCTCGTCTGTGTCTTTGGGACCAGCCAATTTGAGAAAGAATGTCGATGCAAAGAAGTCTCGCAAAGTGGGAATCATCATAAAACTGTGCAGAAATGGAACAAATGAATCCGCGATAGAAATAAAATCAAACTGATCCGTCTCGGTTGCAAGACTACCCCATGGTTCACCAGACCCGGCAAGGGTGACGATGTCGACTTGGAAAAATCGAATTAGTCGACTTAGATCCACGATGTGTGACCCGTCTTTCGCGCATTTAGACTTGAGAATGTTGACGAGAATTGCCAACTGCGAGTCCACTTTGGCTTCCAGGTCTACTGCTCCTTTCCCGGCGTAGCCGGCAGCTAATTTCGCTTTACGCTTGTCGTGCCTTGCAGTGTCGGGCTCGGATAGTACGCTGTGGCCGTAAGGGTCAAATTGAATACTAGCGTACCAGCGACCACGCCCGTAACTCGACCGCACATTGTTGATCTGCCAAAGAATCTGGGGGTCATAGACTAGGAGTTCGTTAGGACCAATGCGCATGATTTTGCCGTACTTCTTCTGTTCTTCGGCAAGGCGAAGATGCATGCGGCCGGTGGCCATGGCAAAATAGCCCCATAGGTAGCTAAACGAGGCATATAAGGGGCCCGGAAACTGTCGGAGACGATACCATGATCTGATAGCTGAGACGGTATACCACGCAATGCAGGTTGTTAAGCCAACAGTTGCAGTGAAGGCAACTTTGGACTTCAAGGTTGATTCAACGCTCCATGCAGCCATCTTGGCGACGATTTTCTGATATTACAACAGGAAAGCTGAACAACAGCAGAATCTGGGAAAGTATGCCATTGTTATGGCATGTATATGCGGGGCATAGAAGAGAGCGGTTTCCCCTATACCTTGTCTGCTTCTCATGATTATCTGGAGGCTAGCAGCCTGGGTACAAGATGCATACTTAGGAATGCTACGTTCTAGAGCTACCTACCTCAACACACTACGGATCTACAGCCCTAACTGCTTATCACGAATTTCTGTTCTCCCTGGATGTTGGCGCTAAGTCTGCAGCGCGTTGTCCACGAAAAGGGGGGAGACGGCAAAGGGTGTTGGAAATTGCATTGGTCATTCTCAGTCTGCTCAGACGCTACCACTGCCTGAATTGACGATTTGTTTCTTGCAGGGCATAGCTCAGAAACAATTACCCCAGTATCCCGGATAACGGGTGGCGATACAGTACCTATCTACGGGTGCCCTAGCCCATGCAGAGTATGTACATTTAAGGTGCTGGTGGTGCATCGACATGCATATGACAGCCACGAATTGCCTCCTCAAAATGACGGATCAAGCTGCTTACAGGCTCACTAAGCTGCACTGGGCATGCTGACCTGTGATACGCAAGGTGAGTCAAGACGCCAAGGAATTCAGGTGTCCACCGTCCGAACGTGGCTGAATCTTACCCATTCTCACGGTAGACGATCTTGGAACCTTTTCAGATCACTTCTGACAGGATGTCGATTGCCGAGCCAGCGGTTCCTTTCCCACTGTGTCGGGATCCAAATGATGGAAATGCTTACAGTACATCCATGAACCTGGTCGTGTAGGTACCTATAATAGATTTCGGAGAGATTGGAAATATCCAAAACGCAAAGTACCTACTCCGTGCAGCTATTCTAATTGACTTTCCGTAACATCGCGACTGCGTGCATCTGGACCTTCACTAAATTTTTCTCAAATCGGAATGGTCGCACCTACACCGCTACCGGATGAGAAAATCCCGTGTGTATGCCACACATAGCCTACCGCACGAAAGAGTACTGGTTCGCTAGGATAGGTTTGGTTTCCTCTTGTTTCATTGGGCCCGCGAACAACCTGGCCAAATGGCTCGCTGCATGCACCATAAGATCAGTTGGCTAAGCTGTTGAGTATCCTCTGATCCTTGAGGTACCTCGTCCCCATCACCATGTATGTAGATCTGTCTAATGTACGGGTCGCACAGACCTGCAAGGTGGATGGAAGTTGGGAAACCAGGATCGTTTCTCCCCCAAACATGTGCTGTTGGCATCCTGATTTTTAACTCGGCTGGTACCATGTTCAAATTCAACCCGAAGCAGTTGTCCGAGTTGAACATCGATTGACGTGCCAGCGATACGTGAGAAGGCAATGGGCCCAGATCTTCTTGGCGACGGAGCTCTACCTCCTCCACCACACGTTCCGCCGCCCTGGGGACTGGGACCCCCAGCGACCTGAGTACCGCCAGTGAAATGCTACCACTGATGAAAGTGGCGAACCTGAACGGCGGGCCATTCTCATGATTATACCACTGATGATATAGTAGATAGCTTGATGCCAGTGAAGCGCCATTGCCGAAGCCTATCACACCATCGTAAGGGCCATCAACGTCGAGTTTTGCCGTTAACCAGTCATGGCCCTTGTCGATGTCAGCGACATCGAAGGTCTTGTGCGTGGCTAATCCCTCTGACGAAGACTTTGAACATTGTGTAGGAGCGACCACGAAGTCAAACGACACCCCGGCCTCTGATCCTTCTACTACTTCAATAGTCGGGCCTTGGTTGATAAACTGTCAGAGTGTGATGAGGCTTTTTCCGGCAGATGATTCTACTTACCTAAACGTGTTCGAAGTGGTTGGTCGGCGCCATCCAAGCATAAGATCTTCATTATTGCTTGGACTTCTCCGGTCTACCAATAATAAACCAATCAGTCTTTTTGTTGGTAACTTATATTACACTCCGCCCAAAGTCGCAAGTTTTCTTACCCTCTGCGAGTTTCGGACCTCCGCCTGCCGGACTTCCGGCCACCCTCAGCCCTCAGCCCTCAACATCCCTACCATGTCATTATCAAATTATAACATCTATGTCTAGCTCTTATGCTTAAGTATATTCCGTACCTAGGTCTTGTTTCCTCCTCGCATAGGTGTGGAACTGTACCCGCCTAAAATATGATAATGACATGGAGTAGCGCTGGAAACGTGGCTGACATAGAAGTAGCCCGTCATACATACCTAGGAAGTCTTGTAAGCCGGCCGCTCGTGGAGGAGTGCTTGGTACGGAATAAAGTCCGGCCAAGGGGTCTGCGGAGATCTGGCAGATTCCCTGTCTAACTGCGATATTTAACTTTCAAGAGCCGAAACTCGCATTGGGAACCGCTCATGGGCGACACCTACCCGGTGTGCAGCGTTGGATACTTGGTATATCCTCGTCGATCTGCGGACTATGCAAGACCAGAACAAAACCATTCTTTCAAACGCACCCGGTCTACCTATTACGACCGCGTAATAAGGTTCTTAACTCCAATCGAGGCTGGAGAAATGGAAGGAATAGCTCAGTTCAATGTCGTCGCCATCTCATACGGTACTCGGCGAACTCGCTATAAAGATGTCAGCAATATAGAGCCAGTATGGATGCCTGGCGGATGGGATCAGCAGTATACAAAGCAGTTGCTTTGGAACATCCATGGGGCTATTAGTCATCCCGAGGAGACTTTAGATTCAACAGCCCGAAACTCAAGGCCCATTTCAAGGCCCTGGTTAGAAAGATCCCAGGCTTGTTAAGAACACAAGTTCAAACCGTATTCGAATGGTTTGCCAAGGACTCAACTTGGTATGGGACAATGTAAGTAAGGTGCTTACTTGACAGCAGCAATAACTAACAGCTGCTATAGGTATGTACGATCCCAGTCAGTTTCTACATTTTGGGACTTGCGTTCGGAGCTGAGCGACCTGAAAAGGGGTGCACCCCGCTTGATTGGTACAATACATCAAGCCTAGTATATTGCGATGCAAGCGGTTGATAGAATTGAACAAGTCAAATTGGGGCACCATATCTTGCCGCCTCACGTATGTTTGCAGAATTGGCAGACATTCCTGCTGAGCTGGATGTCTGTGTTTCTTTCGTTGAAGTATGGTGTGACGTCGATTTACCGTCGAAAGTTGAACGTGACGAGCAAGGACGTCCACTAGTATGCACTGAAGTTGCTGTAACCCCTTGGTACCTGGAGTCCATCTGTTGGGTAAGGAATTATTCCACCAGTCAGGCACACCCCGCAACCTGTTTCGAATATCAAGCCGTTATGATGAAAGGCCATGAATTAATATGTTCTCCACAATAGGTTGGAGTCGCGCAGCTCGACTTCAGAATCATCCTATTCCTGACATATCCGCGGTTCTCCGCACTGATCGATGCTCGCCAAGAACAACGATATTCTTAAGACCATGACATCGGAAATACTTCCACCGAGGCCGCCGACGATTAGTGGGACAATTGTACAATTTCATGTCAGGCACGAAATGGTAGATAAATTTGATGTCTTCACGTTCCGTACAGACATGGACTGTTCGGCTCGAAAGCAAAACGCCATCCTTCCTTCCAGTTCACTCGATTACTGAAGGCGAGATACTTGGAAATCCACAATGAAGCACTTGAACCTGCTCCTCCCTCTGGCACTGGCATATTCAGCCCTCTGTTTGCCTTCCCATCAACAAGACACGTACGATCTTGTAGGTTATGGCAAAGATAATCCTTTGGGGGCCACTACGGGTGGCGCCGGAGGGGAAACGGTCACTGTGAAGAATGTCAAAGACCTGACAAGTGCGATATCTGATAACAAACCCCGAATCATTCTCGTCAATGGATCGTTTAATTTGACGTCGCGACTTAAGATGGGATCGAACAAATCTCTGATAGGCGTGGGGAACACGGCATCATTCAACAATAGCGGGATCACAGTTGCAAGTGTATCGAACGTCATCATACGAAACCTGAAAATTAGTTACGTATATGGCGATGATGGACTTGTAATCCAGAACTCAACCAGAGTCTGGGTAGACCATAATGAATTTGCTTCGGATATTAATCACGGCCCAGATGCCTATGTAAGTTTATATCTCTAGGTTCAAACTACGATAGTTGGCATTCTAACCAGGCCCTATCAGGACGGGCAGCTGGATATTGTCAGAGCCTCTGACTGGATCACGGTGTCTTGGAACTACTTCCACGACCACTGGAAGTCGTCATTAGTAGGAAACAGTGACTCTCTGCGCAGTGTCGATCAAGGCCATCTTCACATCACCTACCATCACAACCACTGGAAAAACATGGGTACACGCGGACCTGCTGGGCGATTCGGGCACCAACACGTGTACAACAACTTCTACGAAGACTACTTATACCAAGCAATCCACTCGCGATCCGATAATCAGGTCTTAGTTGAGGGAAACGTCTTCGTGGGCAACACGAGTGAAGCACTGAGTACATACGGGCTCGTCATACCGGAGGATAGCCCGAATACATGCACTTGTGGCGATGAGGAGCTTGACGGTTTCGCCAATCTTGGGGCTAAGAATGACTTCGGCTCAGCGGGAGTCAATATCACCCGAACAGGCAATTTCACCAAGGCTGACTACGCCTATACCCTCACGCCTCTCGACTCAGTCAAGTCCACTGTTCTTGCTGGCGCCGGAGTTGGAAAAATCACAACATAAACACTGGCACATGTTAGGGGCCTCGAATATCCATGGGCTCGAGGCACAATCAAAGCTACCCTGTCATTTATGGAAATTTATATGAAGAAAACTATTGACGACTGTCACATACACGTGAATTGATAAAAAGGAATTCGGGACGGAATATAATAAGAAGATTCAGCCCGGAGAATACAAGAGTTTTCTAATAGGCTGCTATATGCTAAGAATTTAAGATCTCGCTATAGCTTAGGCTGGCGAAGATTTGACAATGAACGACTATATATGATATGATGTCTGTCAAATCTCATAAGCTGAGCCCCCTGTTGAGGTATCATGAGCAGTCCCGATATCAATCCCTAGTTCACTGACTTCGTTGAAAGCAGATCATCTATATCTCTTGTCTTCAACCAATCCTCAAAGCTTGGCGTCGTAGGCTTCTTCTTAAGCTGGGGCGGCTCGATGAAATTAGCTATCCCGGCCATATATCCGAACTCCTCCAAGTAAGCGGGTGCCCAGAGTATCTCATACGGAATACCCGTAAGCTTGTGCATCTGCTCCAAGGTCACGGTGACCAGTCTAGCCTTCTCCCCTGTAACACTTGACCACACATCAAGAGCCTGCTGTATGGTCAGGTAGCTATCATACGCAAGAAGCTTCGTGCCAGGGGCTTCGTCCTCGATGAGAGCCCGAACAAATATGCCGGTACTCTTGACTTCATCGATGATGGGAAATCGAGTTGTTCCACTGCAAGGCCGAACCGCTTGGTATTCTCCGCTCTCGGGGTCAGGTGTCGGCTTGAGGAGCAGGTTGGTCGCATAAGCGCCGAGATAAATAAACGACGTCTTCTCAGCAAGAACAGGCTGCTTCTTCTCGATATAATCAACTATCGCCGCTTTGGCCTCCCAATGGTATGCGGTTGGATATTTCCCGTTCGAGGCACTGTTCATCGGGCCCAGCGCGGAGTAAATGAGTCGTTCCAAGGTCGGCACACCGGCGGCGGCTTGAACCGCATTCTTTCCGTGTTGGAATTCGGTTTCAAACCCTATCTTGCTACTCTCTTCCGGGCCGTCTCCAGCTTCAACGGAGGCGCGATAGGGTGCCCAAAAGTCGGTGTTGAGAAAGACGGCGTGTGCGCCATCGAAAGCCCGAGATAGCGAGGCCACATCAGTAAGATCGGCTCGGACCACTTCGCATCCTAGGTTCGCTAGCTTGATTGCATTATCGGATGATGGCGTTCTGGTGATCGCGCGAACGTGCCAATTGGGCAGCGATGCAAATACGCGAGAGACAGACGACCCCTGGTTTCCCGTTGCACCAATGACAGCAATTATCTTCGTGTCGGACGGCATATTGATATTACGACGACTTGCCGAAAGTGTGCAAAATCTGCTTTGATAAGATTCTTGAGGTAATTTGGCTGATCGCAGTGCGTAGTGTCGGATCATGAAGGTTGATTCTCTATCCTTCGTAGGGGTGATATTTACACTTATATAGGGGGAAACCTGCACTTACAGAATCAAACGAGACACATGTCCATAGTCCATATATATCTCCGATCTACAAGGTGAGCCTACGACATATGGTAATTTTCAACTACGGAATTGTAGCGTCGCTGTACCTAAAATGAAGCAGTGTGGCTGACAAAATTCTGACGATCTGATTGGCTCCCAAGCCGTAAGCCAAAGTAAGCCAAAGGATCAACGGCCGCGGTGTTAGTGAACTACACCCTTTAGCACCGTCGCCGCTGGCGTTAACTAATCCATCTTGCAAGATTCGAATTGCGCTCCTTAATTCCTTCATAATACCGACATCAATCATATCATAAGCTTATTGCCGATACCTAGATACTAGCAGAAGTCCAAGGGATGGAAAACGGGGAAAGAACGGAACAGGCCATCGTCGACGCCGGCGCGGCCGAGCCGACTCGAAAACAATCAAAGAGGGTCATCACAACGGCTCGGAAAGAACAGAACAGGCTCGCCCAGCGAGCTTTCAGTATGTCCTGCCAATACCAAGACCCATAAGCATAGAATCCAGATGCTAAAAAATGCACACATTCTCGGAGATAGCGCTGATATGTTATTCAGGAATAAGACAAAAAGAGCGGCGGGTAGCTCATAAGAAACCGGCAATCTCAAGACCCCGGCGGCTAGAACCGCGACCAGACAATGCAGTTAATTGCATAACGATTTCTTCGCCGGACACGGGAAATGACGCCCAAACTAACCGGTCGCATCTGCTCGCCGGCTCAGTTCACTCCCCTCTAGCTGATGCTAACGCTTCGATGCCGTCCCACGTAGATGCTAGAGGCCTGCTAGCGCGGCGGCACCAGCTTCCCTCAGATCAATTGTCGCCCTCAGTCATGCAGAATGAACTTGACCCCGCCTCATCGGCACTTCTACTACCTAGGACGCCGTCAGATGAGATAGACTTACGTCCTCCAGGGCTTGTCAGTATGATCGCAGGCCCAAGGAGTAGTTTAGAAGATAACTCCACTACCATCTTCAGGGCCTGCCTATCGAATGCACTTTGCATAGGCATTGACATCGCAGAACTACTTTACTGCGAGCGGCCGTGCATGTCCCCCTTCTACAGGCCCAAGACACAGATGAGCGATGACCCGACCACACTAATCGCAGCTTCATCATACGATTCCTTACCCACTCCGCTCAAGCCAACTCTGGCGCAGATCCTCATCCCCCATCACGCGAGCCTCGACCTGATTCCTCTCCCTCGGCTACGCGAGCGCGCGATCATGATGTGCGCTGCACTTCCTCATATCTTCTCCCTCTGGGAAATGAAGCTCGACATCTACACCCGGAATGCGCTCGTATATCAAGGACGTGGTATTTCGGGCGAGTCGGTATCTCAGTCTTGGGACATGCGTGGCTGGCAGGCGGCGCCGTGGTTCCTGAGCAAATGGAAGATGATCGTTGACGCCGATGAAGTCAGGCCGACTTTTTCGCTACCTGGAATCCCGGGTTTGTGGACGTAGGATATACTGATGATTTTGAAATCAAGTACTTTCAGCAAATATACGGCCATTACGGAGTACACATTTGTTCTCTATAATCGGTAGCTTCACAGCTATAATATGGTATCATACTATCTAATCCTGATCATCGCATATAAGGAGATCAGCAGCAAAGCTGTAGACAAGAAAAGTCAATC
The DNA here is from genome assembly GCA_022578715.1 of Nemania sp. FL0916. Taxonomy (NCBI): domain Eukaryota; kingdom Fungi; phylum Ascomycota; class Sordariomycetes; order Xylariales; family Xylariaceae; genus Nemania; species Nemania sp. FL0916. The sequence continues at coordinate 117,075 of MU390307.1, read as the reverse complement.
TTTTAATACACCGTCCGGCTCGCCTCAATAAGGAAAGAGTAAAAAGAGATAAAAATTAACTGCCCACTGCCAGAGTCGAACTGACGACCTCATCATTACTAGTGATGCGCTCTACCGCTGAGCCAAGCGGGCCTCACGTCTGTTCCGCCTTTGTATATGAAGGGGTACAAATTGAACTACCGTAATATACTAAGCGGGTCACGTTTACCAGCATTGCTGCACTCGCTCAGTGGGCGTTCTGGGTCAAACAGCAGTCCATTTGCCTACCAAACTAGGTAGACTTGTTCATTATGGGCAGCACGAGAAGCGATTAATGGCAAGGTCGGTCAGTCACACTCATGCAAGTGCAAGAGTACTTCGTATTCTACTATTTTATCAACACGCGCTTAGACGGCGCTTTTCTAGCTTTCACGATCCAGTTTACTTAAGTTTCATGCCGGCAACAAGGCTCACCAACGAATTTGAAAACTGACATCCAAGTATTCCTCTTTTGCTGATATATACGTGCGCAACTTGCTTATTATCTACGTGTTCAGCAATCCCTTTAGACTTCCGGTCCAGCGCTTTACTTGAGTAGAACGCTATAGCAATTCAAACCCTCTTCTATTCATGATCAATTTCAGAATATCGCGACCATGGAGCGACTCCACCGTTTCGATCCGCCGCGCACTCCGCAGCGTCCACGCAGGCATATCTTCCCGCTTCTCTGCGGCGTTGAAACTGGCCAAAGTCACGTCATACTCGGCGAGGTTTTTCTCTAACACGTCATCGCCGTCTTTATCGTCCTGGCGCCAGACTTCCCTGTGGAGGACTTCCTTCTGCGGCAGCCTCGGCTTGACCGACGTCGGCTTGTTGAGATCCGGTCTGCCGATGGCCAGTCCGAACAGAGCGATCACGCGGGGCGGGAGTTGGAGCAAATCTGCGAGTTGATCGGAATTATTTCGTGCTGCGCCGACGTAGCACGTACCCAGACCCAAGGCCTCGGCCGCAACTGTCGCGTTCTGACCCGCTAGACCGGCGTCCAGTGAAGCCATCAGGAACATCTCGGTAAACTTGAGTCCCTCCCCTCCCAACCCATGCTGCTCAGAGACCCTAGTCAGGCGGTTCAGGTCGGCGCAGAAGATGAGGAACAGCGGAGCGCGGCGTATGAATTCTTGGTCGCCGCATAAATCGGCCGCTTTCCTCTTGTGCTCGGGATCTTCGAGGGCGATCACGCTCCAGGTCTGTAAGTTGGAAGATGTAGCAGCGCTTTGTGCGCCTGCGAGAATGACCTCGAGACTGCCTTGGGGTAAGCCCTCCGGTAGGAAATGCCGCACTGATCGGTGCTGAAGTAAAGTGTTCAATGTTGGGTTGCCTTCAATCTCACCAACACCGGCCGGAACGGGGTTGGTGGATGCCCCGTAGCGAGCCCCGACGAGCTGAGATATGTCCGCCTCAGCCATGGTGACAATACGGCCGATTTTATCAGTTTGAATACAGAAAGCTTCTTCAAACGATAGAAAATATCGTTAATGTCGTTCTTAAAATGTTTGACAAATATTGGCTGTTTGACATAAGGAGCACAAATATCATTCCACGCTCCAACGAGACATACGGAAGCAGTTATAAGTTAATTGATTTAGTAGCTTGCTATTGTTGGGAAGGTACGTGCCAGCAGTGTTGATAAGAACCCCGCACGGAGACTGCCCGGTCCCTTTCACCATCCCGTCTACAACATCGCTACCAATACAACTCGCTACACTGGGTAGGTATCTCCGATATTGCGTACAATTGCGTGACCTATGCCGACGAGGATTTTGCCTACGGACACCGCCGCTATTGAATGCGCGAGCCCGGAAACATCCGGCATTGCCTGCTCGCGGGGATGAAGGAACACCTATTCCGTACGGATTTGCAGGTCCGTCGCCGCCCTCTCCTCCGACAACATAACCTCAAATGACCCCTGAAATCCCGAAACCCCACTGGTAGGTAGGTAAATGAGCTTACGCAGATATCTGTCAGGTGTGGGACTTCGCGCATTCGCTCTCCATTTCGGCCCGTTCAGAGTCTGTTGCTCGGTGACCAGGGAACTGTTACGCCGATAGCGGCCGCCGCAAATCACCATCGTGATGATTATTATCTGAATTACATTTGCAACTCCTTCAGTAAGGAATTACCAATCGTTCTATTGGCATCATTCTTTTGTACTCTTGAGCCGATAACCAAGAACAGGACATCTTTGGGACGATTCACGTAATGCATCATGAAGCAATCCCCAACCACCTGCCGAAGCAGCATGGATGCGCGCGCCCGAGAGAAGTTAAAATTCGGTGATATTGTCCAGAGCTTCGGGAATAGCTAAAAAGAGAAGACGAAGATCCGAAAGACAGTTTCCCGTTCCATCTACGCAATTCAGAGTGTGAACGAGGTAAAGATATCAATAGGCTCATCCCCTCCCTCAACCAAACCACCTCCAGCAATAAAAACAGAGTCTCTCACCGAAGCAGCCGCCATACCATGTCTCGGGACCAGCATCTCGCTCAACTCCGTCCACCGATCATCTTGCGTATCGTACGCCTCAGCCTGAGCGAAAACACCGCTCGGATCCTCCCTATTGCCCTCTCCGCCAAACGTCACGATAAATCTGCCAATAACGCCCGTCGCCATGCCAGCACGCGCAGTCGGCATCTCTGCCTTAGCCGTCCAGCCATCCTCAGGCGCATTCAGGTCCATTGCCCAGGTCGTGTTCTTCTTGTTATCGTGCCCGTGATCGCGGCCGCCGACGACAAAGAACGTAGAGCCGATGACAGCGCCTCCGACGTGGTCTCTGCGCCCCGGTAGCGATGGAAGCGTCGTCCATTCGCCTGTGTGCGTGTCGTATGCCGTGACGATGTCCACCGAATCTTGCAGGCCGCCGGGGACCAGATAGTTCGATCGCATCCCGCCCGCCAGGTAGACCGTCGACTTGTACACGCCGATGGCGGACGCTCCGCGCCCCTGATAATCTGGCATCGACGGCAGGTGGGCCCATTCATCTGTATCCGGATCGTACATGAAACAGTCTGCCGTGTACTGCCATATGGGATCATAGTCGTTGCCTGTTAACCCGCCCAAGACGTAGATCTTTCCGTCAACGGCTGCTGCGTTCGCATGTGTCATGCCTAGCGGAATCGGGGTGACGCTCCGCCATGATGAAGTGTTGAAGTTGTATGCCGATATGTCACTTCGCGATGGGGGTACAGGTGTACTGACGTTGGCTGAGATCCCGCCAACTATGTATAGGTCGTCGTTAGTGGCGGCGACGCCATGTTCCTGGACGGGCCCGGTCCCAACCGCCGGAAGGTCATACCATCGGCCGGGATGAATGCTTTCGTGTGCTTCAGATGCTGGCAGAGACGGCGTCACCACCATTGATAGCTGCCCGATCAGCTTCAGGATAGGCCTAGGAGCCCTCATCGTCTTTCTTCCAAGGTATTGTTCGTATGGGTTAGGCAATAATCATATGTGTATTGTGGATGGGAAAGAACAAGTAACTGAAATATTTGAAGACTGGGCTGAAATTTTTCAATTTCGGTCATGCTGTCATCGATACTGACCCAGAACCCTACCTGCCATAGGCTTTCAAAGCTTGAGCCATCTGAAAAAGCACAATCATTTCTAGCCTGTAGATTAAGTTTTGTGAACCCCATCGTTTCATGCCTAGAGCGCGACACTGAGTTTTGCCTAGGTGTCTTCGAGCAACCCAAGGCTCGGTACTTGCGATAACCGGCTAAAAACCACCATATTCAACGCTGTGGTCTCACAGGGATAACTTACGCAAAAGCATACAGCCCTCCAATGTATACAACGATTGCAAATAACTTCTGCGTTACTCCGTATATAGCCTTGTAATTGGCATCGTGAACGACTAGCTCCTTGGTACTAATACGTTGTTCGGCAACATCACAGAGAACTGAGATTGAATGAGACCGTGCTGTACACGGAAGAGCAACGGTTAGTTAGTGCATCGCCTGATTTTGCGAAACTCACGTCGCTCGGGATAAACCATCCTAAGGACTTGCAAGAGCTTGGCGAAGGGTCACTAGGACAATATATTTCAACGACAATCCCATCGTTGGATGAAGCCATTGCGATTCTAGAGTATCATTGGCAGGAGTAAGAGGCTGAGACGAAAATGCTACCCGAAATAGCAACGCGTCCAACAGATACACCGTTCAGGAAGGAGGAAGCATAGGACATGACTAACATCCCCTTACTCCCTCCCCTGTCGTATTTATATAGTGCTTCTTAAACGCCCCAGCGAATCCTACACTACCGAGATGCGGATTCTGATGCGGGCATCCGACGAACAAACGGCCTAGGTTCGTGAGACTTTAGAACAATTTCCGACCCCACGTCAGTCAGACTCTTGGCTTGGCGTGGTTTCCGGAATCTGACCATCGTTTCTCCCATTGCGACCCGGCAGAAGCAGGCTAGCCGCCTCGTACCTAGCTACGATATTACTCGACAATCCCAATGCTACCTACGTAGTAGATCGCGGGTGGATGAGGTGAGAGCTACAGAGCAACGATGCCTGTTAGCCTATCTTCGGACAGGATCAACATGAGAGCCTGCCTCCGGTGAGAATTCTGCGCGTGAGCAAGCGAGCAATTCAATCAATCAATTGTCGCATATGCATTTCAGAGCCATCCGGAATATTAAAATGCGGTCAGTCAGGCGGTCGGCAGTGAGCCAACGGTATTCGAAGTAAGGCGAGAGAGCGTTGCAGCGAGGCAACTGTCGCAGCGCAGGTACGACGTCGGCTGTTGGCATGGGCTGAGCAGGTCGGGTCGGGGTGGAACTTGGGTCTGACATGAGTTCCATACAATCCAATACAATAATACCATAATCCAATATTATAGTAACATAGGCGCCGCGGCGTATGGCATGGGTCTGGGTCAGCGAAGTCCTATGTTTGAGATATAGAGGCGGCTCGATGGGCTTGATTTGGAGGTTTACGAGGCCGTCCACAAGATGGTTCATCTCATCCCAAACCTTCATACCCAACCACCAACGTTCAAGACCGTTTGACACTTATATACCTATATCAATTTAGTAAAAGCAAGCAATTATACTTACCCATAGATGGAATTATTCATGCCTCGCCATGTCGTCCCTTAATTCGCATTCTCCTCTTCTTCCGGGGCCGTCGAGGGCACAAGAAGGCGTCGCCCAACTAATCGCCAAGTATTCACAGTCGTCGCAAGAACCGTCACCAATGTCGAAATCGCCCGCCAGCCTCTCAAAATCCCCAGGCACTGTCTCAAGAGCCTCACAAACGCTCATGTCGCCCGTGATCCGGCCAATGACGCCAGTAACTCGGCCCATATCACCTGTAAATAGGCCAATGACGCCCATAAACTCCCCCCCACCACCTCCCTCCCCCAAACCGCCCGCCAAAGCCGACACCATGATGTCGTGGGGTGCGCCCGAGGGTCTATCGATCCGCAGCAACAACGACGAGAACCTACTGATCTTTCGCAAGGCTCTGGGGATCAACATGCACGCGGGCGTCAGTCAAAGCAGTAGCAAATACACCGGGACGCTCGAGGAGGGTCGCAAAGGCGCCATCGGGATCTACAAAACCGTGATCGAGACACAAACCCAAAAAGCCGTGCGACACGCGCTGCTGCAGACATTCCTATACCTGGTATATTTCGCGCAGATCATCATCGGCGCCGCCTTGACGGCCCTGGGTGCCACGTCCGCGCAGCACCAGACGCTGATCACCGTGCTCGGGGCGTTTAATACGGTACTCGCGGGTGTCTTGGCCGTGATCAAGGGGTCCGGGCAGCCGCAGAAGCTGGGCAAGGACCGCGTCGGCTACCGGAGATTGCAGGACTGGATCGAGGAGACCGAGGCGCTGCTGGCCGTGGGTATTATTGGCAGGAGTAAGAGGGATGTTGGGCTGTTGGTCGAGAGCGCGTTTAAGAGGTATAATGCCGCCAAGGCGAGCGAGGAGAACAATGATCCGGATTTTTATGTGTACCATAACCAGGAGCCGCTGGGGAACCGCCCGAGTGATGTTGGGTGTGGCTCGGATGGGAGCGGGAGTGGGAAGACGCCTCTGCCTATCACTAAGTGAGAGGGTGTTAGTGAGTAAAGTGGTATGTTGAATGAAGAGATAATATTTAATTTGCATCTGCCGTGTTCGTTGTTGCACTTATACGTTACCCGATGTTGACCACTTAAGCTTATAACCACTTACACCAGCTAGTAGCGCCTAATATGGGCAACACATCCATTCTGCAAGCTCAGTATTCAAGTAATTATTACTCAAGTCCTTTAAATGCCGTATTGCTAACACATTCACGATCCAAACCCCCTTACAAACCAATTCATACCTCTCACCACTTCTAATCCATCTACAGTAGCCCGAGCCACTACCGTACTACTCTTCATCCTCCCCCTTCGCCCACCTCCGTCCCCCCTCCCCGAAATACTTCATACTCTCCATATCCGTGACCCCCGGAATCTCATTCTTGCACCATTCATGCCCGCCCCCCGCATTCGCCAGCGCTCTTCCAAACCCTCCCTCCGGAACCTCCGTTCCATCCGCATCCTCACCAAACAGAAACAGCGGATCAACAGTCCCAACCGCAATCGATATCGTCGTCGTCGTATTCGTCGTCGTATGCGTAGCATTCTTATCATCGTCTACATCCTCCGGGGCCTCGACGCGGCGCCAGTACAGGAAGCTGCCGCATTTCTTGCAGAACCCGCGCTCGGCGCCGGGGCTCGCGCTGTATTGGCCCAGGGTGGAGGTGCTGGGGCTCGTCCACTGGAAGCCGGAGCGCGGGGCGCGGTGCGCCGGGAAGAAGAACGAGCCGGTGTTGCGCCGGTCTTGGGTGCATTGGCAGGTCATGGACTAGATAGGTAGGCAGTTAGTATTGTGGAAATAGTAAAAAGTAAAAAGTTGGTTGTAGGACAGAGAAGACGAAGAGGGATGGATGGACTTACATTCTTCTGAAAATCGTGGTTCTCAGGGAAATCAACCCTGTAGCGCAACGCCTCGCACAGGCAACCGCCCGTGATGTATTTGGGTGTAGGAAAATCTTTTGACGATGCCATGATTTGAGATTGTCACTATTCTGCGAGTACTTCTTTTATCCTTTCTTTCGTTCTTCGTATCACTTATTTCATTTTGTGAGGCCGTCTACTCGACACTTATAAGCACCACCCGCCAACCCCACTATTCAGGTCCCGAGCGCCCTTCAGCCAGGCTCAGGGCGTCGATCAAGTGTGACAAAACCGCACTACAGACAGTGGCGATAATAGCTATATACAAATGCATAGACTGATGGCGATCTTAGTGGCTTCAGACAAGGCGATCACAGCTTGGCCTATCGCATCGACTTGGTCTATGCTAATTACCTAGTATTCCTCTCGTAGTGCCAGTTAACCACGTTGATCAGTGGTTGTGGCTATCGGCTGGGCGCAATTGTACTGTAGGTTTGTACAGGACAGTACAGTACATGCACCGATCTACGAGCACGCCTAACTTCTAGACTTCCCAAAGCTCTTCCCCCAATCCTTTCATGATTCAAACGCTGTAGCAGTAGTACGCCGCCAGGTAAAGACGGAGAGCCATTGGTAGCAAAACCGAAAGTCAGACCAATGACGAACTATGGGAGCTTGTACTTGCCTCCCCTTAACACGAAAAGGAATGAGCACTGGTTGTACCCAAGTAACAGACCCCAGATTTTTTAGTTTCTTCTTACTCCTACGCGATTCGAGATCACGATACTGTTACAATTGCTCCCAATACCAGGCCAATATGTAATTTGTCATTGTACAAATTGCAATTCCATTCTGCTCTCTCAAACGTGCTTGCCTTCTCCGGATTCATATAGACTTGAAACCGAACCTAGATGGCGACTTGAGAACTGGTCAGCCTCGACATCAGACCAAACGTAGAGTGAGGTCATCGTCATACTTGCCGTGTAACCAGCGCTTCCTCTCATCCATCTCTCACCCTTATTAAGACCCCCCCTTCACTCCCTCACCCATCATAATCCCTCCTCCATCTCACCACCCTTTCACCTGCCGGGCAGCCCCGGCACGCCAACATATCTCTCCTCGCGCTCCGTCAAGAACATGACCTGGACCCAGAACTCCTTCAAATCCGCATCCCACCAAGTCCAGTACCTATCTCCGGTACGATCGATCTCTCTCGCCTGGAGCTTAAACCCGCAAGTCTCGTAGGGCTCGGCCGCGACCAGCATGTACTGGTAGTTCTTGTCCGGGGGATCATCGACGCGCTGCTCAAAGGCGGACATGAAGCGCACCTTCGGCACCACTGCTCCCGCACCTCCTGCAGCACCGCCCGCAATCTCCGGGTACTGCAATTGAAAAAGCAAGCCCTGCTGCCTCGTGACCTGATCCCTAACCTTCGTAATCCTATACCCAGGCCTTCCAATCTTAACCAAATTCCTCCTGATCCCGGCCGCCCCAAACCCAGCGCCCACAACCCCGACGGGTAACCCCGTATTCGGATCGATCTGCCCGGCTTTCCCTTCCTTCTGCTCGCGCGCGGCGCGTCTTGCGAGGTTCGTCTGGTGTTTCTTCCCCTGCGTGTGCGCGAGGTACGACCCGTCGTTCTGGTGCACGGTCAGGCACAGCTTGCACTCGAAGCTGCCCACGTGGTTCTTGAAGAAGTACGGGTCCTTGTCCAGGTCGATGGTCTCCAGCGCCAGCTTGCGCAGCCGCTCCCGCCGGTCCGCGTTCGTCGCGCTGTGCGAGGCCACGCCGCCCCCGCCGAATTTGGAGCCCGCGCGGTTCTGGAAGTCCATGGCGACCTCTGGTTTGGGTCTTTTCCTCTAGGCTCGGTCTTGTTCTCTGCCCTTCGCTTCTCTTCCCTTTGGGTGTTTATGCTTGTTTCTTGCCGTCTGTTATTGAGTCGAGTACGGAAGGGGAAGTAGCGGATTCGCGAGTTTCTCGATTCTTGGAGTGTATTGGTACAGATCTGAGCGCGATGACAGCGAGATGATGCCGAGAGAGCGTGGTTTGACGTGGTTTGGCGGAGTAGAATGTTGTTTGGTGTTTGGTGATGGGAGAATGAATGAGAGTAGGCACTATCGCTGCTAGGTATGCCGACTAGGCCAATATTTTAATCTTATCAATTGCTCCACTTTTCGAGCTTAAGTGCACTTAGCGCTGTCTAGAGCACCCTGAACATGGGCCACCTACGAAGTAATTGTCCAACGCCGCATAAATAACGTGTCTATAATGTGGAAAATAGCATGAAGGCCTACATATGAATATTACTTTTACTTTATCTTTCAATAGTAGTCAGTGACCTACATATATATCGATATATATAAGCTTGCCGCCCCTTGAAATACCATACCGAGGGCGAGGGGTACTTAATTCTTTGATTCACAATTATACGGAGCAGATCCATCATTATAGTACCTACTTAAGACATCCAGGTCTACTACATAGCATATAAACAACATACACGTAGCTACTGTGTAAAATCGACGAGCTGTATCATGAGTGCGGACCGCTTGGCAGATTGTACATATATCTTGATTGAGTGTCTATATGCGTAAAGTTCATCGGCTATTAGTACTGCCGCGGAGGGCATTTTTCATGCACCAAGATATATGCTTCTCGTTTAGACTTTCACTATTACGTGGTCGGCACTTAAGTACCTAGCCTGTCCTGCTCCAGACATTGCCACTTTCATGCTTGGAAGATGCCGAGCCACTACGGACGCTGCGTAGGAATAGTGACTGACGACAAGGCCAGCATGCGAGAACACGCGAGGACGTCAGCAATCCATTACATCCGGCCTGATATACACCTACCCAAGATTTGAAGGAATGACAGCCCGCGGAGTGGCTCCATGGGAGATTAGCCAGCATCTCTCGGTACAATCCCCTGCTTCGGCGCACGAGGCGGTGTGTGCCCCAGTGCCACGTCCCCATCGAGCATCTTGCCGACATACACTCTTACCGGAAGTTGTTATCGAACCGCTTGAACGTATAGCCGATGAACGGGAGGCTCATCTCTGGCGTGTCTTCCACTTGCCTGCCTTGCGCGAGCGCTTGCGCCCGCAGTACTGTCGCGTTATCTGTTTGGTCGATCTCGTCGGTGGGGAAATACGTGGTATCAATGGCCGACGTCAGGCGCGGCTCGAACGGCGCGCGAATGCGACGCAGAGTATCGAACTCGACACCTCGGAAAAAGGAGTGATTCTTGATCTCGTGTGCCCCACCTCTTCCCAGACGTGCCTCCGTATTGCATATGAGACTGATAGTACATTGGTTAGCCCACAATCAGGATCGATCTAGTCATGTCTACCTACCTCCTGATGAGGTGCTCGGCCTCGGCACCCAGAGTAATGTCGTCAGGGAAATAGAGTGTTTGTCTCCAATTTACGATCTTGCGGTACGTGTCGTGGCTGTCTTCGGCACAGAAGGGGGGCCATCCCACAAGACATTCGAACATGATGGTCCCCAGTGACCACCAATCGCAATCGAACGTGTAGCCGTGGCCGGTGAAGATCTCCGGTGCGATATAATCCGGCGTTCCCACAGTCGAGTACGCCATCAATCGTCGCGAACGTCTCCAGTCGTTAATCTGCGCACGATTACTTACCGTCAGGTTGATCTGGTCGATAGCAACCGAGTTGCGGTCTCTGGGTCGGCTGGAACGCCCTTGTAGTAACTGTTGATAGTAGTTATTATCATGCAGTTTGTGAAAGCCCGTGGACAAGCCGAAATCGGTCAGTTTGACATGCCCGCCGCGATCGAGCAGGATGTTGTCGGGTTTGATATCGCTATGTGTGCGGGTCAGCCGGAGTCAGACGCGCCCGAAAAAAGTAAGAAATAGGAGCATGAATGTCTATACATACCGGTGAATAAAGCCCAGCTTATGGACGGCTTCGATGGCCAAGACAATCTCAGCGATGTAAAATCGTGTGATGTCTTCGGAAAAGATCTCATACTTAATGAGCATCGTCATCAAGTCGCCGCCGGGGAGGAACTCCATCAACATGTATAGGAAGTTCGCGTCCTGGAAGGTGGTGTACAGCTTGACCACCCAGGGACTGTCAGACTCGGCCAAGATATCGCGCTCGGCCCGCACGTGAGCCAGCTGGTCCTTCTTGAACATTTCTGTCTTAACGAGGGACTTCATGGCATACACGACGCCGTCGCTCTTCTTCTGCACCAACTTGACCTCGCCGAAAGCACCCTTGCCGATGATCTTGACGGTCTGGTAGTTGTCGGGCTTGTCCTTGGTCCGCAAGAATCGCAAGTACCTCCCTTCTTTCTTGCCCCCGTTCTGCCAGATCTGCTCTCTCCGAGCCGCAGACTGACCGGGATCTGACAGCTTCTGCTCCATCTCGCTCTGTCTGTGAAATACGTCAGTGAGTGACCATGAACAGGGCCTGCACGGCGACACAGGACAGCTGCTTACCTGAGATTGCGCTCACGGGCCCGCTTGACGCTGTCCTTGAAGAAGTCGGCAGCTAGCTGTGAGCACTTCTTCTGATTGTTGTTGGCATTCACACCATATTTCTCGGGATTCCGCTCAGGTGCCGGGACAAACTCGGACTGTCGCGTGGGCATGGGTGCAGCAGGATAGCCGTAGCCAGGCTGCTGGCCGGTTGAGCCAGCGGTTCGGGGCCGGGGCTGGGCCGAGGGGGCAACACGGCCGGCGTAGGCGTTCCCTCTCGCAGCCCCTCCTAGGTTCTGATGGGAGAACTGGTGGGCGAGGCCGACATTGGGGTCGTTGGTGCCCGGCGTGTTGGATCTGGGCTGGTAGGCAGCGGACTGAGCGGCGGCGTAGTCGACGACCTGGGGGTTGGCATACTGTGCCGGATAGTGGGCCTGGGGGAAGAAGTTATGAGACTGGGCATAGCCTCCGGCATACTGCTGCTGTGCTGGTTGGGGCAGCTGAGCAGCCGAGTGTTGCTGGGCGGAATTGGGAAAGACGGGCTGCGGGAAAGTCGACGGCGTGGTGGGATAGGTGCGGTCTGAGGGCGCGAGCCGCTCGTTGTTGGCGCCGAAGTTGAGCTGCAGGCGATTGGAATCCATAGTGATCAAAGGCAACTTCGCTAGCAAAGCGAGCTGTGACTACCTGTGAGGTGGTTGACGACGCCGGTTCGAGGTAATGCTACTCAATGGACTTGGCCACAGCAGCAGGAGTGGGAGTGGGAGTGGGAGTACGCGAGAGAGGGCGAAGCAATGGCGCTGACGACGCTCGGAAAGACGAAACGGCAGTTGGTGGTACCGAGTGCGCAGGGCGAAGAGCCAACCAATACGACGGATAGGACGAGTATGACGCCAATGTCAGGCGACAAGCGTGAAGCGAGAAGCAAAAAAGTGAGAATGGGCAAAGTCCAGGCAGTCCAGTCCGTCTCCTCCAACCGGCTTCTTTCTGTTCCAGTCCCCAATCTCCCAATCTCTACCAATAGACTTGGTGGTATTTCGCAGTATTTCGCAAGAACAAGATGTGTGTTCGTCAACCAAACTGGGCGGTCTTTTGGCTCTGTGGCCCGTTCGCGTTCGCGTTCACAGCTGCAGTAACCTGTTGTCAGCACGGGTTCGAGTTTAACCCAAGAAAGAGCAGCGGTCTGGTGTGGCGTTCGCCCGTGCTATGGTAGGAAAAACAGGGCGTGCGAGGGTCGGAGTCGGACAGCCAACATCGGCATGGATTTCTACTCACCGGTGTACAAGAAATCGTAACTCCACAGCTCCTTTCTCGCCTGGGTCGGTCTGTGGCTAGCTGACCGCAATGTCGGTACCTATAAGCAGTTTCGTGGGAAATCGTTTCAACCAACCGGCGGTCTCGTGAGAAGTCGGCGGCGTGCCCAATCCACCTCGGCGAGAACGACACGATAACGGACGGCGAGAACGAAGATGCGACGCAGGAACGGGAACGATGCTTTGCAATGCTGGGGCGCGCAACCACGTCGAAACAAAGGGCAAAAGGGGGAGAGGGCCGTGTTTGTCCACATGCAACCGCTGCTATGGTACTGGTCTGACCGCAGATTTCAGGTTGACCCCTGAACGTTGAACACTGATCACACAAAAGGGAGGAGGGCGGGGAATGCTCGCTGGACCGGGGGCAAAGCTGTGGAGGGGAGGGTACCTAGGTACAGTACCTAGTGTATTGGGGAGGGGTCCAGCGCCTACGCCTTGACCTACCGGTGCTCAGAACCGTGCTGGAGCTGGAGTTAGGTAGGTAGTTGCGGTGTAACTACGACGATGCGCTAGTGGTGTCCGGTACAGCAGTAGTGCACCGCACCTGCCCTCAACCTCCAGCGGATTAACACGTTACTGGCCAACCCGTCGCGGCCACAGAGATCTTCTGCCGCGGTGGCGGGCTAGCCTGATCTGGTCTGGCAAATCGTCTAGACGAGCCAATGAAGAGGGCACTCTCTTGCCAAGATCGGCTAGCCACAGCTAGGGGAAGAGCACTACCGTATGGACTTTGGCCAATTATCCAGCGGGTTGTGATGTACTCGCCGCACCGGAAATGGAGTAGATGTCCAATAGTGTTATGATTTTCGCTTCTCAATGATTTCAATCGCTTCTTGGTAGGTAATTAGAGATTGAGGCTTGTACGGATTACAAAGTATATACATATGGAGTACTTCATGCATATTTCACCTCCTGGGTTCTTCAATTCTTTTCTATGCTTGGTAACTTGAAGCTGCGGGTGGCTATGTGTGTAAGTCTTTACACTATTGTCAACGAGCATGTCATTTTTTCCGCTCTGGCTGGACAAAGAGAGAGAAAATTATATACGAAGCACATAAGGTAGTCAACGTAAACTTGACCTGCTACTTATTGACGATTACAGCCATAGTTCAGGATATTCATGCCAAGTTTTGTTCGTGCTTTTCAAGTCAGTAGGACCAGGGCTGAAACCGTCTTACGCCTCCGGAGTGATAGTGAGAGTAATTACCCCTTAATGGAGGCTTTGCCTGTGTTTCTAAGTTGCCTGCACTTTTTGGAATTTTGATCTCACCTCCACACCATCAGTAGGCCTTATATTGAATGGTGCTTCTATTCTTCCTTGCTCGCGAAAGAGGCCGTAATTGTTGGTTAAGCACGCCAATATAATACTGCAGTTTACTTGTAGGTTATCGTATTGACCGGATACCTAACTCAAGGTTCCCCGAACCTCAATCATGGCACTTACAGCATACAGGTAACAATAATGGTCCATCTATGAATAAGGTATGTGGCACACCTAAATCGTTGGATGAATGCTTACAATATCGCTTTTTCTACAGCTAAAGATTCGAGTCATTTCTCGAATACGAGAAAATAATTCATCCAACATTAAAGACCAATTCGCGAGCGGGTGAAATGGCTATACATATTTACAAGCAGCGACAAGATGGTTGCATTCAGGGACCAAGGCCACCTGCACTGACCCCACCACCACCTCAGTTGAGATAAGTAATCGATAACTGAGCACCTATGCATGATAAGCAACTACAAGCAACTCGGCCCAAGAAATTTCGCAGTGACGAACCAAATGGTTGGGATCAATAAGGTTAGGTAGGACCATAGTTTTTAGCTCATGAGTGCCATACCAAACCTACCATTGCAGTTTTGATAAGCACTCAATTTTCAAACAACATACCCACAACCAATTCATTCGATCGCTCGCTATTCTAAACGACCAACAAAAGTAGCGACACCAGAAACAACTCGAGGAGGAAGAGCTCTCAAGAGAAGAGCGTTTTTCGAGATGGCGGACTCGAAGCCTCCAGCTCCTGCGACAGGAGCTGGCACGGGCCCTGTATGTTCACCTTTTTTTTTTCTCGACCCCTTCGCCAGCGAAACAGTCGAGCCGAAGAATAGAAGTCAAACATAAAGAAAGATAGGAGGAAAGAGAACGAGAAAGAGAAAGAGAAAATGCAAGCTGCGCCAGTACCACTCGACTAACAAACGAGCCATGATTCCAGGCCTCAGTACCGCCTCCCCCAACCTCGACTTCGACTTCGACCTCGACTTCGACCTCGTCCTCAATACCGTCCTCATCGTCATCGTCAACTTCAACCTCCACTTCCACTTCTACTTCCAAACCAGCCGCCGAAGTATCATATAAGTCAGGGCCTAGCAATCCGGCTCTGCGCATGATGGGACTGCCAAATCTGCCAAAAAGGCTGCCATCGCGCAACTGGATGATCTTTTGGACGCTGTTGGGGTCACTATCAGCAGCCATCATATACGACAAGCGCGAGAAGAAGCGGGCAACGGCGCGGTGGGTACGAGCAGTGTCGCACATTGCCAAAGAGCCCATGCCCTCAGCTCGTGATCTACCGCGCCGCTTGACCATCTATCTCGAGAGCCCGCCCACCGACGGCCTGCGCCCTGCCCAGGACCACTTCACCGAGTACGTCAAGCCCGTGCTGGCTGCTTCGGGCCTGGACTGGGAGTTCGTCCAAGGCCGCCAGGAGGGCGACGTTCGCGCTGCCGTCGCCGAGCGCATTCGTCGCACCCGCGATCCTGAAGCCTCGGCCGGCCTACAAACCCAGGACGAGCTGATCGCTGAGGTGCGGCAGCGCAATCGCACCCCCGAGTACACCGGCGTAAGGGGCGACATCGTCGTCGGCCGACACACCTGGAAGGAGTACGTACGAGGCCTACACGAGGGCTGGCTCGGGCCTCTCACTGCGCCCGTCTTGCCGACCCCGCCTACCCCTCCAACTCCTGAGCCGGTAACCGGAGGCGAGGCCGTCGCTACGGAACCAACAGAAGAGAAACCCGCAACCGAAGAGAAAATGGAGGCTCCTGAAGAAGAGAAGAAGAAGCCCGAGCGACCACCTCAACCCTTGCCCTACAACACCACCGACGACTATCCGACTTCGCCCATCCCCATGTTCATTCCAGCCGAGTTCTCTCCCTCCGCCCCCATACAATTTCCCCACATCCTCGGCTTCTCCAACAGCTTTATACGTCTAGGTCGTTTCCTAAACCGCCGCCACCTAGCCGACGACATTGGTCGCGAAGTCGCCGCCGTCTGTATAGCAACAGCGCGTGAATTCCGCGAGGAATCCGGCTCCGGCTTGGAAGATGCCGGGTCCGAGCAAGCCACCGCTCTGGCCTGGGAAGAGAAAGACTGGCCCAAATCGGTGTGGAAAGCCCCGAAAGACGACGAGAAGAGCGATGAAGAGAAGAAGTCGCCACCAAGCCCACCGGCCGAGAAGATCTGGACCAGCCCCGTCGTCCTAGACCCTCGCATCGCCATGCGCATGCGTCGCTTCGAGCTCACCCCCGAAGACGAGGCCCGCGCTCGCGCCATCGTCGTTCCCGAGGAAGAGATCGAGGGCTTCATCAAGGGCGGTCTACGCAGTCTCTGGCGATGGGCCTTTACTTCCGAACCAAAACGATTCCCTGTTAAAGTCGACACCGACGAGTGAACGAAGATTAATCGCTGAGTAAGACGAACTGTTTAAATCCAGTCAAAGGAGGGCGATAGCGCATCTGATCACTTTTGAGCAGAAGCCGTCTCTCTTGTACCATCATCGATTCCTAACAAAGTAAATACCCAATTCATCAAAAGGTCGCAAGGCCTCGATGTACATGATCTATGCATATTCCGGTATACACGGTGGGCGTAATAGGCGGGCATATATAGACTTGGGGCGATTTTTTTCACGTCCGTCTTCGACTCTCGAGGCAGAACAATCTCCAAACACTATGTACAACAAAAGCATGAGCATAAGCATGAGCAGGATAGTCACGTAATATTAGATGGCATCAAGTGTACGCAGGGAAGGGGTCGCGTAGTATGAGCTTGTAATGAATGCGGTATGAATTGACAGATCAAACACTCGTATCTTAAGGTGCAAACCACGTAGTCATGACTCCTTCGTTCCCTATACTATACTACCGCGATTCTACTCGCCTGTGCTAGATATCATAGCTTGTGCCTTTCTTAGCCGGTGAGTTTGTCGTATTGGAGTTAGTAAGATGACGGTAGTTATGATCACGGCGGTGACAGCAAATATCATTCCACTAAGGGAGAGACAGCTGTATACTGTCGATTGATTCAGTCATCATCGTCATCGGAGCCATAATCCGCAAGACCCAGTGCCGGCTTGGGCTTCGGTTTCGCTATTTCACTAGCAGCCTGCATCGAGGCAGCCACAGAGCCGTTCGCGGCGGTAGTAGTACTTAGCTCAGGCTTCGATGCGGCAGCAGGTTTCGCAGGAGGGATATTCACCCCAGCACTCACAGTATTCCCTCCTCCTGCTGCCTTCTCATCTCCGCGCTTCATTCCCCCTACCCCCTTCTCTCCCTCCATCTTATCCTCAGATACACTCCCAACCCTCTTAACGCCCTTCAAACCATGCTTCTCTTTCTCCCTGTCCCTATCCCTCTTCCTCTTCCGCGCCGTCCCAGCCGTCCACTCTTCCGCTACCGCATCTCCTCCCGTTATATCATCACCGACGTCACCATCAGCATCGTTATTGGTCACGCCGCCCGTCGTCACCATCTGCGCCTTTCGAAAGCTCGCGAGCCGCTCCTCCGTCTCGCGGCGCACGCGTTCCTCTTCCGCGTGCTTCTCGTCGCTGACGCCGTGCAGGAACTCGATCTCGTCGTCGTCCAGCGCGCGGAACTGGTTGCGGATGCGGTTCTGCTCTTCGAAGGCCGCTTGCTTGGCGGCTACCGATCGAGAGAAAATATCAGAGTTAAAAATAGCGGCACACCCAATATAGGAAGATTATGGACTTTGGGGGGGCAATCTGAATAGGGGATCGACGCGGAAGAAGGGAACGTAGTTCGGTATGAAATGAATGCAGTAGAACCCGGATCATAACAACCCGGATTCATCCATAACTCTAGAATAGAAATAAAAAGAGAAGGAAAATAGAGAGAGAATACACATACCCTTATTCGCCTGCAAAATCTCATAAAGACTCCTCTCGGCCCCACTGCCGCCTTCAACAGCGACTCTGCGCGCATCGGCGCGCCTCTTTCTCTCTTCCTCGAGATCCTTCTGCACGGCCTCCCATTCCACCGACGTCTTACTCCTCGGCTCTCCCTCTCCCTCTCTTACTTCATCGCGGGCGGTTCCCCATCCTACTTTTTCCTGACGCTCGATCCGGGTGCTACCGCTTCCAGCATCATTGGTCCCAGCACGAGGAGGACCAGCGGCACTATTATTATCATCAGAGCTGCTGCGTTTTTCGGCAGCCCCTGGCCTCTGGTCATGTCCCAGTCCCAGTATTTGTCTCTGTGCCTGTGGCGGCTCACTGGCATCACTGCCACCGGTCCCCGCGATCGTCCCGCCCGAGACGAACCGGGACGACATCGTCACCGAACGTCCCACGCGGCTTTGCCGCTCTCAAGAGGCGCAGTTTTTAGTCCCTGTCCCTGTCCCTGTCCTGTACTATCGAGCTAGCTGCGGGCCGAATCTCGCGCGACTATACGGTAGTTCTTGCTTCTTGAGATCGCGAGAGTAGGATAGCCAAGGAAAAAGAGATGGCGTGAATGAAGTAATACCGTGGTATCAGACGATACGGGATAGATAAGAAGCATATAGGAGAAAAGAAGCAATGAAATGGATAGAGAGGCAAGATGCTGTTGAACCGAGATGCCATACCTACCTACGGAGTAGTTCGTACTACTTACTCTGTAGCCTGCAAGAGGTTATGAGCTAAATCGCTCCAGCTGCAAACTGACTGGTTGCCAGCTGGCACAGGTCTCCCCAATTCAATACGAAGTACGCGTACGTAGACGCAGAGAGGCATGAATTACCTAGTAGTGTGCAACAATAATATCCAGGTCAATTAAAAACAATAATAAGTATGCTTCTTCATATATGGGTCACGGCATGCACACATGGAATGCAATTATGTGGAATATTCTGAGTGCAACCAATGAATAGGGTAGACCCCGTGTTTTGTCTGCATTGATGCCACGTGTGGATGCGTGTATATGTATATATATGAACAATTCGTTGTCGCCTGTTGGGCTCGCTTCGCCCACACAAGGAAAAACGTGAGGCTTCCCTTGCGTCGAGAGCCCTCGCAGTATCTGGGTATTCCTTTATCTCAGAAAGGACGCCAATGAATCGCTGGACGAATTCCACGCACCAAGCGAGGCCGGCTCCCACCACATCAAACACAATGACGCCCAACTATGTAACCCTAGCCTCCTTGCCCATCAACCGCCGTCTCGCAATCCGCATGCAGAGAATAGTAGTAGTAAGACTCTCGTACCCATCGTAAAGAGAAGCTGGCATAAGCTTCTAACAAGGTGAAGGCGACTCGTCTCTTTCGAAATTCGTCTGAATATTGGGAAGATTAGACCCTGGCTTCATGTGCCCCCGTCCTGAAGTCCGGATTCTCAGTCTAAAACGTAAAAACAGAGAGAAGTAAAAAGGCCAATGGTTGTCACAACAGTATCAAGCCCTCAACTAGAAGCCCATCTCAAACTTCCTGAAAATATCAATCATAAGAAAAGCAAAAACATGTCCAGATCACCCATTTTAGCCGCAATTCTCCTAACAGAAAAACATGGCATGTAACATGCGCAAGGAAAAGAAACCGAAGTACGCGGGTCGCACGCCACAGTAGTGATTTCTCTGCCGCGAGTTAGGCATAGTAGCCTAGATTCTACTCATGCGGCGTAGCGTAATGCAAATGGAAACGATCAATTATCGAAGCTGTGATCCTGGCTTTTCCGCCTTAAACCACCATGTTGACTCGGATCTGTGTTCCATAAACGCACAGAGGCCACGCTGCTAACGACCCGCAAATGTATTCAGCTGGTGAAACCCATATGTTGCTTTTGTTGCAGCCTCTGACCGAAGTGGAGGCAATAAAAAGAGCGGTTGATCAACAATACCACGGTGACGAGTTGATTTTTGAACGCCATGAGAAATCTCAGTTTTGAGCCGCCGTCGCCGTCAAATGCGAATGTGATGTGACGCAATCAGATCTATCTTGAGGGAATCAAGAGAATTTGGAAAGGAAAAAAAAACACAGCCGTAGGGGAATACCATAAGAAACGCCAATAGTGAACCGGAAATCGTGAGGCGTCGATCGGGTGCAATCAGGCTCGAAGCCGAGGCATACCGAACTAGATTAGTGGATACTGTAGAATTCGATATACCGAGGGGGTCAAAGCCTGTGTCGCACAAGGCTGCTAGAGCGACCTTGGCCTGAACCAAATCTAATCAAATGCTGCATAGACTCATAGAAGAAATCTGACTCTCGGGCTCGCTCGCCCAAAAGTACATCAGATCGAAGAGCGCATTTGGACAAAATCGTCCGTGCCAAATCGTAGCGCTCTACGACAAATCATCGCGGTCGTATGAGGGTCAGTTTGCCGGCACATAGAATTCTCGCGACTTCATTAGCACCTAATTCTTCCATGACCATACCAGACCTGGCCAGTGGTACTATCCCATGACAGGTTGGCTGTAAGGCTGGTTATGAAAGTACAATGGTGGCTTCATATGCGCAGCTGAAAGGCAAGGTGCGCAGTTGCATTCGGCCAAACCCACGTCCCATCCATTGTGTCCGAAATGGTTAAAGTATGGTGGATGATAATGTGATCCACTTCTGGACGACGAGTAATTGTGATGGGAAGGGGTATGAGGATAGCGGCCGTAGTTTTGGTTCGCCACAGCTTGACTGAACCACTCGTTGTAGCGCGAATTTACGGATGTGGCCGAATTCAAGTATTCAGGTGTGCCATACCCAGAGTCCGGGGGAGTCAATGGAGCCTGCGCCCAAGGATTGTTACGGCTGGACCACGACCCTTCTCGAGGGTGATAAGCCATCTTCCCTTGTCGACCCAGTCTTGCACTATTGAGCCTTTCTTGCTCTGCTATCTCCTCGTGAGTCCAGCCTTCGTAGAGCAGTGGGTGATGTGGTTGTCGCGTCGGATCAGTGTGAACAGTGACGATGGGTGCAAGCCTCTCGCGACGGGCGGCTTGGGATTGCTGTTGGGCGATACGCCGCTTTTCATCTTGATACGCTTTCCAATTCTTCAGCCATGCGTCGTAGTCAGGGCTCCGATCGAGATTGACGTATAGTTCCCAATCCATATCCCACAACCATTGTCCTTCCATTGTATTGAGCTCCGCAACAGCAATACCACTCACATCAGACCATGAACGGTTCTGGAAAGTGTTATCGTCGAGGAACTTGCTCCCGAGTAGCAGCGCGACAGTGAGCATCTTCCATAGTTGACCCTCGCTGACCGCGTTGTAGGTTCCTTTGGACTTGTGGTGGTTCACATGTTTAGCAAGGTAGTTCATACCTAGTAAGATGGTGGTACTCGGAAGACGCGTGGACGTGAGAATTTGATTGACGAATTTACGGAATGCCGGAGTGACGTTCGAACGCGGACTGACGACCCTGGTAGCCATTTCTGCTACATACTCTGACATCACATCGGTCTCATAGTCGAGAACCGCGCATACGCCGCCCGGCATGATGATAGGTGGGGGAGCGTGTCTCCGTCAAAGATCTAGAGATGATCTTTGTCGGAGGAGAAATCTGCTTCGAGCACGTGGAAGTGACGGTTCAGCTGCGTAGACAGAGTCTAGCACCACGACCGGCAGCGAGTTCCAAGGCTGAAGAGACGAGGATCTGCGGCGGGAGAGAAGGTGGTTCGAACCCTACTGAGATGTTTGAGCCATGAATTGATCGAGAATCGAATCAAATAAGGCGTGCAAACGCGGGTTGACCTCAGTAAGGACAGCGGGACAGCTTGAGCTTGTGATTGCGGATATGCGTATCTGTGGTAGGATGAGGTTCGGGGTGATGAGAAACAGTCAAGATACTGTCGCAATGAATGTTTTGTACCCAAGGTGCTGAAAAAAACAAAACGAGATCGGTGCGCAGTGCTGTGGATGAAGTCTGGCAATTAAATTTCCTGCGGCAAAAGGTTAGTTGCTTCTCAGATTTGTTGCGATATTTAACGTGTTTGCTGGGTAAGTCAACGTAGTAGAAACTGCCGGCGAACAGCATGAAACAGGTGTGGACAACAAATCGTGGATGATTGGTCTGCAGAAAAAAAGAAAGCGTTCGGGTAGTCTCATCCGTAGCGTGTAACGGAAGTTCAATGCTAGGTGTGACGAGTACAAGCGAAGGGATCCATCATTTGACCATTGACCAGTTCGTCCACATCATCGAAGCGTTGCGGCAGAGCTTGGCCACCATCAAGCCAGAGCCAGCAGTGTTTTGGGCAGAAAGAGCCATGATCGACCGAACAGCCGCCAGGGTCGTAGAAAATTGGTGCATCATTCTGGGCACAATAGGACGATGCATGGTATAGAAGTGCCACTCTGCGCTTCCAGTAGAAACAAATTCATGGACCGAAATCAAAAAGAGAGAAAAATATCGACTCACCTTCAAGATTAAACACAATCTCGCGAGGGCTGGGATGAAGATATCGGCGATGATACTGAACGAAACAGCCTGATCGTAAACAGAGGTGGATTGGTGAAGAGTTCGTTGTGTAAGCCGGTCTTGACGTTATTGAATGCGCGGGAAGCTGTGTGTTATCCAGGTGATGACGTCTCGCTCAGTGAAGAGGATCCGAGGTTGTGTCGAGGGTGTTGAACGTGACCACGAATGCGTCGCTGGGAATAGCAGCTATCTCTAAGCCGGCCTGCTTGTCTAACCGTCTGCCTGTCGGATGGATACTGTTGATATGGGGAAAAGCAAACTGAAAACGAGGATACCACCGAAGGGGAAATTCGCTTCTCGATACGGCCTTGCCGGTTTCTGCTCTTCTTGTTCTCGTCTGGGGGAAATGGCAAAGAACACCCGAAGCTGTCGACTCAGCTGTGTAGTCTTGTCGCGATTCCAAACTGGCACACCCGTGACGAGAAAAGAAGGGAGTGTCAGGAACGGAACAATGCTGGTTGTCGACACAATCGAGGAGTGAAGAGAGAGAGATGGCGAGGGAACGACGGAGGATGATGAAGAAAGGCGCAGAGTAGGGTTGAAAGGAGGATGGATGGGGCGGATGTGGAAGGGGAATGGTCATGGATGTACGAAATACAGCTAGCTACACTACCACACTTAGGTAGGTACGCTACGCTACCACCTCCTGCCCTGTCTGCTGGGAGATGGGCAGGGTGCACGGGTGGGTGGATGTGAGTGGATGGATGTTTGGTCGTGGACGGACGCGGCGGACGTGTGGGTCCGCACTACTGTACCATATTGAGGCAGAGGCGCCTTCCACTCTTTCTTTGAGAGTTCAACGGGCTCAATGGGTCCAGTGGATTCCGCGGCAGGAAAGGCAAGTGATTTGATGGCCACTAGACCCGAACCACTAGAGCAGGCGCTATGATTGGTTTCACGCCCATTGGAACAGCGGGCCCCGTCTACCCTAGTATGCAGGCTTGTGACGGTCGATGGGGAAGCCTGTGAGGCGGTGGATACAGCAAAGAAGTTCCAAGGTTCGGTGGGTACACTAGGAAGTCCCCAATGATTTTAGGTACCTGCCTAGGCACATGTGGTGAAGCCCCTTGCAATTATACCCGGCCTTGATGTTTCTGCACTACGATGTACTAGTAGATGTACGGAGTACGGTACATGCGAAGTAAGGAATCTCTCAAAGAAATTTCAGCGCTTGACGCCCGCGAATTAATTGCGGAGTGTACGAAGTACGAAGTACAAGAGGCTGGAAGATAGAATACGTACATGACGTTGCAATTCCACACTCGAGCTTTGTCTTCACTTTCACTAAACAATCAGGAGATCAAATTTGCACAAGTTTTCGATGCATTTGCTATTACTTCGTACTTTTAAAATAAAATCAAGTGCAGGGCACCACTAGGCAGTTTGAATGTTTGTAGGTATTTGGTAAAGAGCTGATTCCTCCGTAGTGGCCAGTATTCAGCCATAAGTACGGAGTACCGGTACCTGAAGTAGTGTAGGAAAGTGGGGCGTCGTATTCTATTGGGTTTAGGTATTGTGCGGTGGCACGACAGTGTTCTGCATGACCTACCAGTGTTGTGAATGTTCCTCTACACTACTACGGAAGGAACGGAGCACTTTGTAGCGCAGCGCAGTGCAAAAAAAGAGATCACAAGAAAATTCAATGTACCCGAATTTCTGAGAAGATACGTACTCCACCACGCGGAGCTCTTTGCTAGAAGCGCCAAGGCGCTTTGCCCTAATGGTCCTAAACCTGAAGCCTAACGGCTTCGAGGCAAAACAAAAAAACCTTCGTTCAATTCCCCATTTCGCTATTCTACTTATTACAGGAGGTCATCTAGAACAGCAGATTTTGATAGACCCGACAGCCAAGTACTATGACTACCCACTCATATGCTGTTCTAGCGTCTGCGTGCAGATATGGTTGAACAAATGCCTCATACAGGCAACAAACCTATATGAGCGCTCTCAAATACGAAACTTGTTGTTACCAGTATTGTGAAAAGCTCATTTCCTATGGGAATACTTCGTAGGTAGTACTTAAAGTACGCAGGTAGTACAGAGTACTTACATCACATGAAAGACAGCCGGGAGAGTTCCAAGTTTGTAGCTCAAAAAAAACCAGCCCAACGGCAGCCTCGCTTTGCTTACGCTAAGCCATTCTGAGCAAGGAATACAAATCGAGCAAGAAGCACAGACTCGGGCTACCTATCTTATGACTATCTACTTCGTAGTAACTACAATAAAAGTTCAGCTTTCAGTATTTACCTTTTATGAAGTGTTGAGTGCTGGCGTTTTGGTCAAGACACGTCGTATTATTGCAACTGCGCGGTTATTCATGGTGAGTATCCTTACTGAGTACATCCTAAACTATGGAATTGTAGTGCTCATATGTAGAGAGGTATGTACTGTACCTGTCCAGCATTCGCTTAATTCGGGTAGCCAATGAGGAAGTTGGTAAGCAATCGGAAATGATGGCCGCGATTTTTTTAGTACTACTTTTATGGCATACAGGTAATATTAATGGATGTACCTACAGTACTGGGCACCTACGAAGTATTGAGAGAGAAAAGATTAGCTCAATAGAGCGTGCTAAATGGTGTCTCCCTAGGTGCTACGTAGGTGTGTAGGTATGTAAAGCGATCATATTTATCCTCACTCATCCTCCCGTACTAATGATCAATACTGCCTACCTAGGCGTACCAAAGGGTGCCTAGAAAGTGACGAAGACAAAGAGAAAAGATACAGCAGACATCTAGTGAACCCATCCCAGGAATAATCAGGCGTACTCTTCCAAATCTAAGTGTTTGTCGTAGGGAAATGACATCTGTACTCGATTCAAGAAACAGAAAGAAAAAAAGATGCCCATACACTATAAACAGATAGAGTACTTACACATGACGAAGGGTTTAAATGCCTACCTAGGATACATAGTAAACGGTAGGGGTTGCACGATTCACCATATGCTATGTTAGATCAAAGACCATTTCATATTTAGCCTCTCTGTCTTCCTGCGTAGCAACGACCGCTGGCTGGTGAAGTCTCTCTATATGGATAAAGTGGTTATAAAAACGCTCAAAATTTGCCCCAACGCAACATAGCTATACGAGATGGTTGAGTCTGTCTGGCATACGAAGTACATACATAGGTATCATAACAACAAGTCGCTGAGAATTAGCTACCCCGAGGCTTGGGGAGATAGAAGCAAGTGTTAATAGATATGCGTGGGCAATGGTATAAAAGGGGCGCTATCCGCGGCTTTTCACTTAGACATGCGCACACTACATCTGCACCGCAACGAGCTGCACAGGAGCACTGAGATTTTAAGTTAGGGTTTCCTGTGAAGATTGCAACAAGTCGCTCATGTCCGAGACTGAGAGTAACTAAATGAAAAGGGAAGCCAGACGAAACAACAATCATCTCTCGTCCAAGCTGACTACTGGGATATTTGTCCATCCAGCTGGCTCCTATCTGCACTCGCTCTAGCACATGCCAGTAGGATTGCGCACTCGAAATCGGAGTGCATAAATAGAGCCACGCTGGCCTGTGGGTATTAGTCACTGCTATACTACAATTCGTCGCCATCTACAAATCTGTAAGAGCCGCTTCTAGGTCTGGAAGAGGGTGTGAGCAGATGATGTTGTGAGAAGCTGAGACCATCATAAATAGATGGGTGAAATTCGGTTACCTACACTAGATACTCCGTACATTAATGATCTATCGTTTGTTCCCATGCTCATATCCTCACTATTTGAAGAGGAAAAGCAGACTGCCCGTCGGGTAGAAGCTGTGTAAGTTTACCTCAGGCTATTACGCAGTACAGCGTACGTAGATTATACGGTAAGACCCGTGTTGAAGTACATACTTCCATACCTACTATATGCATGTATATACTTCGTACTGTTGATATAAAATAGCAAATTGCAGGGATTGAAAATGTGCAATCTACACCAAGAGGCATGTAGGAAACTCTAAGAACTTGCCATCACATACTTTCGTTTAATAGCCAATTCGCATTACCGAAATCCAACAACAAGCGAAAGCATCCTAAGTATTTCCTCTCAATATACTCCGTACCTAGGCGTTTGATTGTGCGATAGGGCTGGCTTTTCGCTTTCTGGCTGTCCACATTCGGAGCATGGAGCTTCTGCATGAAATTAAGTACACCCGGGCAGTACCGATTAGGGCAGTCCGCCTAGAAACATTTTGAGTCTACTCCGTAATTATGTGTGTAAACACTTCGTGTATTCTGTCGCTCCATACCTATGCGCAAGGCAGCACGCTTCTGGCTTTTCTATAAGCCACCAGTGACGACTTGTGGCATGCCATTGCAAGTAAATACCTACTTTGACCAATAGGCTAATGAGCCCTATCCTTACTGATGTTACATTTTCATCTGAAAGGTTGGAGGAAAATATATTTCCACTGCCAACTCTTACATATATCATTAGTCCACTGAAGCCAATCACATCGAGCCGATACTCAAGAGTCAGCCAGCAGCTGCGCCTACCCAATCCAAGCAGGATTGTGTGTGCCACCTGCAGTTTGTGGTCCCGTCCTCTGTACTGTACAGTACCTTCAACATATACGTGTAATTAGTGGGCAGGTACCTGCGTCAGCACCGCCGTAGGTACATACCCACTGTACGAAGTACTGTCTGTATGTATGTACAGTACATTAATACCTTAAGTGTTTAGGTTGCCTACCGTAGTCCGCTAATACCGCATTAGACCAGTCGGGACAGCCACTTGCCTACTTCAGGTTAACAAGCCCTGACTGGCAGCGAACTTTGACTTGCACCTGAGCCCCTGACCGCAGTCTCCAGGCGGGGTTTGAGCAACCTTGAAATCTTCTCGCGCTCCCGTGAGCATCAAGATTTCTTACGCTCTCGGCATTTCTCTCCAGGCTTCAGGACAGACAACAATGGGGTAGCAACCCTACATACCCATCAACTACCTACCTAGATACGTCTATGTAGTGTATATGAGTATTTTCGAAGCCACTGCACAAGACGCCCTTTTTGTTTTCTTTTTTCCTCTGTGTCCTACCGTCCATGATCCGCTACGTCGCAGGCTATCGATCTGAACCTCACTCTTCCATAGCTGTGACTCTGGTGGTGGAGTCTCTCAGCAGCCAGGGTCACCAATCCTGACGCGGTAATGTCCAGGATGTTTCCTACAAGGCTTCCAGAGGTGCACCTCATCAACCAGGCTCCTACAGTACTGTATGTACCTAATCTTAGGTACGGTATCTCTCGTGTTGTCATAACCCAGAATTGCAAGCCACTATTCATGCAGCTCAGGCGCACATCGCCAGTTTAGTTTCATCCAGCCACTGATCTGGCATTTCACACACCTACGAAGTACTACGTAGTGCACTCAGGCACAGCTGTGTGAGGTGTTGTCAGCGCACTAATTACTCCTAAGTAACTTACACTACAGCGGCGGCAAGCGTTGCGTCTGCCACCACCAGCATCGCCCGCTATGATTTGTCTACCCGCCTACCGTACATAACCTACTTGTTATTAATTATGAAATATCAACTTTATATCGGTATAACTGTTCTTGCGGCCGAATAAGATGGTTTACATGCGGAACAGACATGGTCATTATCCAGTCTCATAGTACCGTCTAATTCAAGAGAGACCCAGCTCTTGTTGCTGGCTTCTCACCTCTGGACCGGCAAACGCCATATGCATCTTACAGCATATTACTCACACGCCGTGGCTTGCGTCATGGCCGCAGGAGCATACCAACCACTGCTACTACCGGTACCGTCGTAACCACCAGTGTGCCTACTCACACAATACAACAATCTTGTGGCGGTGAGAGAAGCGGATAGCCAGGTGCAGAGGTAGCGGCTCAGAAGCGCGCTATTCTGGAGATGGAGATGAGGAGAATGCATGAAGACTGGGTCTCGTCTCGTTCGGCTCAAGGATAGAAGACAGGACAGAGGCAGGAGTCCAGGGTCTCCCAGCCCGTTTCCCCTCACGGCCAGCCTCCACATCTTGTTTGACAGCCAGTCCCGTTGCTTACCGTGCCTGCAGGTCTGCAAATCTGCAGAGCCCGCTCCAGGACGGGTTACCGGACGGATCATCATTATCATCATTATCAATCATGGCAACATCTATGTACGCCGTAGCGTAGGCACTCGGCTGGGCCCGGTGGATGCCACTTGGACTTCGTTGGGCGAGATAAACGCCAGAACAAGCCTCTCGTCCCATCACCCAGGCGCCCGACTTGCATCACGATCCACCGAGGGGCTCGCATGCCTCCTTCGTGCGGTCTCATTGGGGAGACGATACTAGGCCACCAGTATGTACTCTCCTGCAATCCTGCCCCGCGTGGCCTCAAGACTCAGATATGCAAGTGAGAGACTGCTTGTCCAAGTGATGGCTGGCTTGTGATTTATTGCCTTGCTTACAACACGTACAGCGCTGGCCATACCACCGCACGTCCGCCTTTTTGTAATTGCCAATTGCCACTTGCCACTATTATTAACTATACATACCCTATGTTAATATATCGGTGCCTGCGGGCGAGTTGTATCTACGTTATGGGATGAACATTTGGAGGTAGGTAGTGCTCGGAGGCTTGGGCCGTCCTCCGCTCTATTTTGGCATGCCATTCTATCCAGTTCCGCTGAGAAAGTCAACGATTCGCGGCTTTATTCGCAACTTTGCGAAGGTAGGGGATGCTACTGAGTATTACAGGTTGAAGAATACTTCGTACACACTTTCCCCTAACCAAAACTAACGATCCCCGTGTTGGCGACGCCGCACTGTCCCGCACAAAGGCTGGTACCCACGCTCCGACTCTATGCTCTTCGCCACCTTTAAACATCCGATGCCCAGATTCTTGTCAGATCAGGACCAGATGCGAGGCAAGCCCTGCCCAGTACTGCCCTACGGCAGCCAGCGATCGCTGCCTATAGTGGTTGCGATCGTCTCAAACGCTTGACAGCAGATTCCCAGACCTAGTCCAGACTTCCGTGCAGGCTCAAGTTTGCGCGACAGAAAAAAGATGGTGTTGTACTGTACCCAGCCAGTGCACAGGTGTAAGAGCTTGCAGTAGCGCCAGTCTACCATGACCACCCAGCCTACAGAGAACTACAGAAGGCTCTTAGGCAGCGTACGAAGTACCCTACTTACTATTCAGACATGGCGTCCATTCTAGACTTTCCTGGTTGCCTATCGGACCCAATGCGTAGTGTAGAAGTAGAACATCCCACTGTCGATTACTACGTTGAGCACTCTGACCACCTCCTTGCGTCACCACCAGCACCGCAGCCGGCGTCAGCCTACCTGTGTATGTATGTACGCACACTGGTGCGTACTCGTACCCGGCTCGGCTACCTGGCCCAGTGACTCGAGGACGCTTCGTCTGTGTTGCCTGATGGATCCGAGAACAGGTCTCTCTCTCACACATTATGACAACGTGGCCAGCATGGCAAGATTGGGACAGAAATGGGGATTCGCATGACGCAGTGTGTTGTTATACCGGTACGGAGTACTACTCAGGACAAGACAGACAAGACAACTTGAAGCCCCAGCAAATCCCAAGCCCCGGGATTTGCATTCCGGGCCTGGAGTGTGGCGGCAGAGGCTTCGCACCCCCATACCTATTCCTGTCATGTCCTCGCTCTCGCTCTCCCTTTGACGTATACACAGATCCTGTACTGGTGATCGCAGGATCTGAATGGCATATTACATAAGAAAGAGGAGGTGTTGTGCATCAGCACGTTTAGGGGTACTTTCTCGGCTCGTGCCCACAGCACGGTCCAACGTGTTGCGCATGGTCGATTTCATGGTTGGCGTTAAAACGCCACTGACGCCGTTCATGCGTTCGCTTGCACCAAAAATCTTCCCTTGGCTCCAATTTGTGCCGCCGCCGCCGCCGCTTATGGTAGGCGTTGGCTCTTCCGCTCCTCTGATCGTCGAGATGATCGAGAGTGACTCGCCTGTGTGGCGGGATTATGTCATCTGGAATACCATAGGATCCCAGGCATTTCCCGCACCGTCATATATAGTATTATCAAAGACCTACGGAGTAGTGTAGGTAGTAGTTTGCCAAGCGGTGGGAATAGCAAACTCGAAGAAACCTATGTATCACATGCCTGCCTGTCCGCTAATAAGATACCTAACCTAGCAAATCAAGTCCAGCGATGCCCATAGACGACAAATATTGAGCACTACGCCGCTTGCGCTGCCTCTTTGCAGATTCCGGAGACCTCAACCCCATATTTCCCCAACAGCTTGCGCCCACGCCAGTTTGTATGGAGTCTTACATACTGCTGCCCCCTTCTGTGCCCCCCTTAGGCAGGCAGGTATCCCGCCAAACCCACGAACGGAGCGAAGAATGATGCAATGATACCCAAGCACGATCGGGGCTGGGCCGCAAAGCCGTTCGCGCCCTTCTCACACTAGAAGGTTTTAGGTGGGAACGGAGTGGGATGCCCACTGCACTACTACTGACTTCTGTATGTGTGTACAGTACTGACCATACACAGCGTGCGTAGTTATTTGTCCTTGCTGCTCCGTAAATATTGCTCAAATCTTCCCCCATTCGGTTTCCCTCGGGGCTTGGCACGCAATGAGAAATGAGAAAAAAACCCGCTCGCTGCCTTGACCCGCCTCAACGGATATTCAACCGACCGCAACGGTAGCATAGCCCATACCAGATACCTATACCCATTCTCACGCAATCCCTTACAGGTCGAACAAAAATCCGAGACATAAACGGGCTCCCAGGGTAGGCAGGAAGGTGTCTATAATGGGGTTACCTACATGGATAACGTCCGCCGTCGACGTGGGGGATCCGTAGTTCTGGCGAGGGGTCAATTTATAGTACCTAGCCCACACGGTTTTCGCCTGAGATGAGTCGACTTTCTCGGCAAACACCTCCCGTCGACGACGCACGTTGTCTATAATAGGATATTCAAATTGTCGCATTCTCCACTTTCGCGATTCCAGTTGGGATGACTCTTGTTGCTGGGTGGCGTGATGAAGGCCTAATGAGACAGACAAAGAAGCGATACCATTGTTCTACTTACGTCAATACTGTTGATGATCCAGATCACAGTCAGTTGGGATTCTGACTGGGATAACATACGCAGTACGCAGTGCTGTGTGAGGTCATTTACCGGTAGGTAGGTACCTATGCCTGTGTATTGTGCATCTAGAAAGATCGGCTAGAATTATCGCGAATACCGCAAAACACTAGCCCGAGATCGAGCATCGCAAACTTACACAGTTACACACACACAGACGTATCGAACGCCGGATAAGTCTAAAAATTCCTTATTTGCGACTGAGGTATCAATAGAATTTCAAGACTAGACGAGGAGGCCGTCTAGATCGGCACAATCGTGAACGAAAGGAGCTCGTACTGTCATTCTGCTAGCAAGACATCGTCAACAGATCAATCACCACGAAGTCCCAGCTATTAGGTAATACACCTCACGATTCGTCTCAGTACATCCCCCGTGCCTCGGCCCCGTGATGTGATAGAAATCCCAAGACAGCGGACTGTAGTAATTACGACCAGGCAAACATGTGAACACATGCCCTCGTTGGGAGCACAAGACGAAGATATCTATATACGCATGCTTGCTTTGTGTTCCACGGAATCTAATTATAAGACCACGCGAAAATCTGCTCCCTTGATCCGTAGGTGGGTGATGATGTAATTACTACCTCCTAGCCGAGCTCCTAAGTATAGTACTATATTCACTGGATAGTATATACCCTTATTGCAAGGAACTGCGGACGTTGACGAGTCGACGAGACTACGGCGTGAATGCATTATTCCCTACCTTATGTTTTCGAACCGCATGGTAATTGGTCGTTTTAGTACGTCGCACAATATATCCATAGAATAACAAGGGTATCCTGCGCTGATTCTCAGACATATAGCTACCTAGGTATGTATTTCCTCGTTTGAACGTCGAAACTGAGCAGAGGCCCTGGTTTTGTTCTCGGGATAGTTAAGCTTCGAGGGAAAACATATTAGCGAGATGGATCATTAGAAAGAAGCCCTCTCTCTCTCTATATATTCGTGAGATAGTCTCTCTAGATGTTCTGCTCTAGATACGGGATACAGGATGCTGTGGGTTCATGGTACGTAGTCATAGAGACCGTCTCTCTTCTCCTTCCTTACACAGAATATTCTCAAGACATTTGAATTATTTCTTTATCGCCAGGAGTACCGCTTGAATGACATAATTTATAAGCGAAACAACACGAGAATGTTCTATATATATTTATACATATATCTCTATATATTTGTGTGTGCGTGTATTCCCATAGCTACTCCGTATCCCATGAAATCCAAAACGGAACCCCAATTAATCAGCGTAAGTGTAAGTGCTCAGAAGCCAGGCTGTATTGATCTATGTGCGTGCTATATGTTTCCATCGTGCGCCTGTATACACGAGTCTGCGGTCACAACTCAAGATACAATAGATATATATTAATGGTTACTAGCGTCACGCTTCCAACTACGTACGTGTATAGCCCGCTTTCACTTCACGCAGAACTTCAACTATGCAAAGATCGATAAATAAATATCTGAGCGGATAGATAGGTGTACACAACTACTACTTACATATATATACTCGAGTCAAACGCCATCTAACCAACCTATTTTACACCTCATCACAAGAGATCTTAACATTACGAGTTCCTAGAGTTTAGTGTCTATTTATAAAATGCGTAATTCCTATTCGCTGGCATACGTTGACTCGTAGCTCGATAGGTAGCTAGTACACAATCACCGATATCGTCTCGAATCCTGAAAGCATCGAATTTTAATGTATTATTAATACAAGACTCCAACACATATCGCTCACTACTGCTACGGCGGCAGCAGTAGGGTCAACTTTGGCCTGTCCTCGCAAACTCCTGAGTGATTGGCTGATGCTTCTCAGAAGACCACCACCATATGAAAAAGGGGCTCGATCCCTTGCCCTCCCAGAATGCCGTTGAATGCGGCATCAAACCATGGGGATGGCCTCATATCCATCTTCTCTCACGAATGGAAAACCAACGCCTCATCCCTTCCGAACCTCTTTTACGCCTTGATAACCCAGTTGCAACCACCTTGAGACCACATTTGCCCAACAGCAATTTGGTCACGATCCTATAGCATTACTTTACTGTAGGGAACGATAGCGGCATCGATGATGGGGTCGCGGCGATGGGTCATCGTCTGTTCCGAGCCCCAGGCCGATTTCCAGTTATTCTCCTGTTTTAGAGCCTTGAAGAAAGCTTCTTGGCATTGGGGTGGGAGCTCTTCCAAGATATCGCCTGAGACGGAGCCCAAGCCTTGGAATTCGGAGAGGAAAGATGGAACTTCGCGTTGTTCATAGACTGCGGGCGATATGCCGGCAGGTGGCGTCTCCATGTACGTATCCATGACAGTGAAATTCCGAGATATCTTCGGGTCGAGAGGGGGGAAGCGAGGATTGTCATTGTCGTCGGTAGCAGTCGGGCTTGAGGGACGTACCACTTGTTCGATCCGGGCGTGGGTAGGCTGCATGATGGCCGGGTATTGAATGGTATTGGTGTGTACGTCGTATATGCCGGCCATGTTCATGCGCCGAACGGCTGCCAAGTCGGCATTGAAACGGCTGGGACTAAGTCAGTTTTACACTCCTCCTGGGTGACGATGAAGTGGGTGGGGTGACAGACCTTGCTTCACGGGCGTGTTCGAGTTGCCAGTTCATGTCAGTGATATTCACACGTCTCTTCTTGATGTCGACTTTACCACTCTGGGCGGGCTGCGAAGGGGCTCCGGAGTGGTAGACGGCGCTGGCACCATGCCAAGCCACATACTGGTTCTTGTTGTATTCTTCACCAGCAACATGGCGATCGTTAGGATCGGCCACTTCACCCTCGACGACGCCCTCGGTTCTGGCCTTGGCGACTTCGTAGTCATCGTATACTCTCTTGCCGCCGACGACGATGAGGGCACCAAATTCCCTGAACACCGAACGTGCTGTTACCACTCCTATGGCACGGCCCTTGTAGGAGTGGGGAATTATATCGCGGTCGATCATATCGCGTTTCTCCTCATCGTCTACGATGATCTTGTACAATCGCTTGTGCTTGGTGAAGAAGAGATAGGAGTCTCTGAACCCGACGCAGCGGGCAGGCTCTGTCGACAACATGTACAACCTGTCTCCACGACCGACGATGGTAAAGGTTCGGCAGCGGTATTCGCGGCCACCCTGCAGATGGCCCATCTTGTCGACCTTGGTCTCACCCTCGGGATCTTCGGGCAGGGCAAGCTCGTCGTCGATAATGTCCATAACATTACCTTCTTTGTCAATAGCTTGCTGGGTCGGTTGGTACGACGCGCCCTTGCGGCCGCCGCGACCTCGCCATCCACCACGGCCACGGCGCTTCGGAGGATCGTTGGGGTCGCGCGGCGGGTGTTCGATGGGCAGGCTGTTCCAGTCGGGTGGGCGGTTCTTGGGGGGACGGCCCAGTCGGCGTTTGCGAATGACCTGCTGTGGCGGCGGCGACGGTGTCTTGGCCGAGCCACCGTCCCCGTCCGAGTCCTGGTTATCATGCTGCTCTGCTCCCGACTCTTCATTCTCCTGGTCGTTGTCTTGTTCTGGTCCCTGCTCCTGATTAGGCTGCAGCTCGTTCTCGGAAGCATCTGCATCTGGCATGGCCTCGTCTTCTACATCGTCAAACGACCTGGGCGTGCTCTCTGGACCGAGCCCGTGTTGTCAGCAAGCACAACCACTTCGCCATACAGTCCGGTGATGCGAGGGGAAGGTGGAGGGGTTAAGTCTTACCCATCTTAGCGGCAGCACGCCGGGCCGCAGCACGATTGGGACGGCGAGCCATGTTCTGCTTATGGTATGATCGGGTTGTCCTAACAAACCGCCAGGGAGGATTAGATGGCCGGTAGGGGAAGCTCCTGTCTGGCAGCAGCGGTGCCACGGCAAAGCCCGGGCGCTAATTGGAGATGCGGCAGGGTACAGGAGACAAGCGGCAGGGGGAATAGGACTGCTTGAGATTGCGCCTAAGATTGTGATCTCGCGAGCGAAAGAACGGTTTAGTCGACTGCGGGCCTCTCGTATGTGTAGCCTCACACACGGAGGACTAACCTAATGATTAACTCAATTGAATGGGTAGTAGTTACTATGACGGGCTAAGGGTGCAGCTAGGTTGTGAGAAAGAGAGTGACTCGATGCGATAGATGTGGTGGATGAAGGATAGGTTGGCGCAATGCACAAGTTTGAGATGCTGTCGCTCTTGATGATAGAAGCGCGGCTTGCGTTTGCGCGACCGAAGGTGACGAGGGTGGAAGAATGTACGAGGGATGCGCGTTGCCTTCCTGGGTCTAGGTTACTGGGACCCACTAAAATAATGAACCTACCTCCTCCGTAGGTACCTAGGTACTCCGGTACCTTCTTGCAAGGGTTAGGTTAGGTGGTGGCCCCTGCCAAATGATCTGCTCAACCACTTCATTAATACGCGTTGAAGACGAAAGAGAAAATATTATTCTTATCTACGAGGCAGGTTTACAGGGTAATTAAGTGTATGACTTCATGTAAATCTATCCCCTGAAAACAATTGCGGAATTGACAAATCTCACTGTTACTATGAAGACGCCAAGCTTCTAACTTAGCAGATGAAAGCATTAACGATACAGAAGCTTAGTATGTAGACAACTTTTGAAACAAAAACGATGAAGCAGGGGTTGCAATACTGACTCGGCTATTTATCGCTATACCTGTTGTAATTTATGTCTTTGTCGTCAGGGGCACACTCGAGAGGGAGAGACTGAGTTGCTCACAGAATTCTATCGTGTCTGGGGAATTTGTCTTGCGTGGTATGACATAAAGCTCAAGGCGTACAGTAAAGTGGCTGCTGCACATCACTCTCTATGGGTGGGCAGCTTGTGAATGTGCTGTATAGTAATGTCTCTGCGGATGAGGCCCCCTGATGATAGGATTTGAAGTCGAAAGTTGAGTCTGTTGTTATGCAGATGCTTGATTTCAAAGATCATGATCATTATTCTTCGAAGAGCTCTGCAAATGAGCTCGAGAATTATATCCTGACCGCGCCGGAGCCTAAAAAAAAGCATCGTATATTATTTTCCGAAGATTCACTTCGGTCATCACTGTCAATTCAGTAACTCTGTTCGCTCCTTCAACTCCTTCTAATGATAGATGGATCCAGCTGTATAAGCATTCTAGGTCCTGACCAATCTCCTCGACGCTTCGATACTCATATAGAGGTATCACATCGCCCCTAATCTGAGGGCTATGAGCATTTACAAAAGATGGAAATTAGTGTGAACATATAGCGGTAGGTAGCGATCCATTTCTCTTGGATTCTGTAGTAGAAGCTAGATCGAATGACCTGAAGGGTTGGATTGTACATCACGTAATACCACAATAGTCCGCAGCATTATCAGAGTTTACATGTCACAGCCCGTTCATATCATCGAGAGAAATTGTACAAGCTTGCTGATATATTCAATTATAAGAAATTGAAAGTTATTATTGTTGATTTTTCAGGTAGGTTGATCGCATCCTGACTGATACGGAGCTAGTAAAATCCACGAATCAAGGAAATCATAGAGCGATCAAGAGCTCGTTTCAAGGTATCGTCATCTTAGGATCCTAATAAACCGCTTTACAGCTGATATTGACAGACTTGACTCACTGCAAGCTCCAGGAGATTGTCACATGCTTACTCATTCACAGTACAAGAACAGAACCTATGAGAAAGCAGCACTCGAAATGTCAGCTCGGGAAAAGACAGAAACATATGCCGACTCCGCAAAATATATATTGTTCTTCTCGTTTGATCATAGAATACCACGGTGGTGGTTGTGGCGTGGGTGGAGTAGGCGAACCATCGTGATGATCTGTTGGTGGATTAATTCCTGCGCCGGGAGCATCGCAGCACTTATAGAATATTTCCCTTTTCGGCGTCAGGAGCTCGACCTCACATCCGTATTCAAAGATTAGAACGATGTATAGGAACGGTCTGATAGGGATATCTCCAATGTATAGAATGATGCATATCCATCGCGTTTCGAGTCTTGCTTCCAATACTCGAAGTTCTTCACAGTTGACATCTGAAGCTGTGTTGATCTCGAAAGTTGTATTCTAGAATCCCAACAAAATCTTCGTCAAGATGAAGCACATCCTGTTCAGCCTGGCTTCACTGGCCGCCATCAGCGGCGTCCAGAGCCATGCCGTAATGCAAACCCCTACTCCCAGAGGCGTATGACTCCCACATCCTTATCCGAAACGAAGATTATCCCTAACGCTGCATTCAGACGGGCTCAAAGCAAGTCGAGCGCTGCGGCTCCGTCGTGACGGCGGTTCTCGAGCGAGGTTAGTGATCCAGAATTGCCATCGCAATCATCCGGCCGAGAGACGAAATTACCAAGACTGACATGCGAGGATAGATCTCGCTGGCCCAATCGAAAACGCAATGAAGGCCGCTGATTCGAACTACAAGTGCAATCTCTACCTCTGCCGAGGTTACCAGTACGAGGATAACACCGATAACGTCAAGGCCGTGAAGGCAGGCGATGTGATCTCGTTCCACATCGATCTTGTTGCGGGGCATCATCCCGGATACGCCGTAAGTGTTGCACTTATATATACATACACGGACTTTGTGGCATGCATTAGATGCGCTCATGTACTATTGCTAACATTGTATTTCTGTCAAGAATGTCTCCATCGTCGACCTAGCCGCGAACAAGATCCTCGGCAAAGAGCTTGTGAGCTGGTCGAACTGGCCGGACTCGACATCGGGGCCGCCGCGCAACGATAGTATGTATTGTTTCGTGATTTTATCCACTTCTTATCTCTTGTCTTTCAGATTGCCATTGAATCCTCTGCTCTTGAACCCTCAACTCGACTGACACCCCATTTCACAGCCGACTTCAAAGTCACAATCCCCAGCACCCTCGGCTCTGCGTGCAACGCGGGCGGCAAGTGCGCGATCCAGTGGTACTGGTGGTCCGAGAGCAACTCGCAGACGTACGAGAGCTGTCTTGACTTCTACGTCAAGTAGACAGATAGACAGACAATTTCTAGACATCCGAACTGAATCGGCGGCGATATAGCGTTGTCTCTGAGGTTTGATCAACGTTGAGGGGGGATCTTGTAAATAGGGGTACATTGATCTCGAGACTCGTCACTTGGTACTTGCAGCCAAATACGTCCTACTATTACTCTGATCCCATATTCACTCGCTACTTTCTCTCATGGAAGCTACAAAGTGCCTCACAAATGCGGACAACGTGTAACTACGGTGATCATACTATATGCAGACAGGGATGCCATCTCAAAGATGTAAGAATTTCTTGATTTTGGTTGTCTACAGGGCACAGAATCTATCGCGGACCAAGGCCAGAAAGAACCCAGGTCAATAACACGTATACTTAGGAAATCATCATATCAAAGTTCCCAAATAAATAGGAACAAAACGTCTCAAGCAATATTCCGTTCGACCGTGCTAAAAACGCCTCATTAGGGAGCCCCGTCAAGTAGTCGGGTTCAAGTTTGGGTATAAATGTAAGACAGGGGAGCAGAAATGAGTCACCTTAATAGAAAAGTCAACAGCAGAATGAGACGGTTCAAGGGGGAAGCATTGCATGTCGCTAACACGCGTTTTATAATACAAATCCCTGCCTTGACCACTCTGAATACTGTCATGGAACGCAGAATTTCCTATAGAGCATGTTGCTTTGCTTTTCATGTGCAACGAGAAAAAAGACATCCGCGTTCATCATAACCCCAGCCAACTGAATGTAGATGTGCCTATCTCTACTACCCTCAGGTTCGTAGTATCAATCTACTGCGAGAGTCGAGAGAAAGACGGCGATGCGCACCATGCAAGCCTTCAATAGAAATGGCAACAAGGAATGCGCAAGGGGGGGTCGAGGCTCTATATTTCAAGAGCTCGAGATGTGCCTTCTTTTTTTCCTTTTCTTCTTTAGACTCGCGTCAACTAGACGTCGTTGTGCTAGTGAAAAAGAGGAGCAGAAAAAGCAGCGAAGGATAGTGCAAGCGGCTTATGGAATCACCCTGCGGCAAGCAACGCTCTTTCATCCTTCTTTTCAGAATCTCGTCGCAGCTGTCCGAATGATAGGGGCCAAACTAATCATTTGGGTATAGTAACAAGTTCTGAGATTTGATTAAAGTCAGAATGGCCAGCACACAGTGATCAGACCTAAGGACTCACCATATCCTTAGGCTGCCAAGGTGAAGAAAACCAATCATCAGGATTTGGACTGGCGCGGGGCAGTTCGCTAATTGACCGGCAACCTATCCAAATCCCCGCCCTTATTCAGCCAATCCTGTTCAATCAGGGACTCCCGCTCCTGATGTAAGAAACGATAGGCAGTTTTGATGGTTCCGTCGCTCACGCCGGCTACTGCGGCAATCTGCTTGGAGGTCCGGCTCTCGCCCATGAGATGAGAGATCATGTAGATGCAGGCGGCAGCAACCGACAGGGGCGAACGGCCAGCTAAGTTCTTAAGCGAGCTGCTCTTCTCACACAGGTCGGACGAGATGCGTGCCATGAGATGGCTGTTGCTGAAGCGGAGCCCGGAACAGAAGCGAGCACAGAGCTCGGTAGCGTTGGTGGCGCTGAGTGTTGGAGGGGCTGTCTTGTTTCTGTCGTCCTGCAAGAACTTCTCTAGCATCTTGAAAGTCCGGCCGATCTCCTTCTTCGGAACCTTAGTCAGAGCATGGATTTCGCGGAAAGTGCGCGCGGCACCGTGCTGGCGGCAGGCAATGAAGATGCAGCCGGCGATGACGGCCTCGGTAGGCTTGCCCTTGAAGAACTTGGCATCGTCAGTCATCTTGAAGATGTGCTTGGCAGCGTCCTGGGTGGTCTTGGAAATATTCATAGCATCGCAGAAGTTGGAGATCTCTCGGTACGCGGCCAGCAACGTGGTGTTGTTCTGCTTGTTCTCTTTCTCGTTCTTCTTGTTGGCCTTGTTCTGCAGGCGCTGCAGCTCGCGCGCGTCCTTGCCGTCGAAGGCGATGTTGGTCTCGAGCTGGGCGCCGTTGAGAAGCGGGTTGGCGGCGTCACCCACACGGCTGGGGTCGTCGTTATTCTGGTCATCGTTGGCGAAGGTACGCCATTCGGAGCGTGTGTCGATGATGCGGTCACCCAGCACGAGCCCGCACGAGGCGCACACCATGTCGCCTGACGAGAACTCCTCGATCAGGTTGGGCGGAAACTCGCGGCAGTCGGGACACTGCACGATCTCGTTGAGGTTTTGCTGCCATGGCTTGTCCTTAGTTGCCTTGTCAGCCCCGTTGTCGCTGGCCGCCGCGCTCGCGCTTTGCTGAGCCGCGAGGAAGGCGTCCGAGTTCATTGTGACGGCGGCAGCGGAAGCGGCAGCGACGGCGGCGGTGGCGGATCGGTGACGATGAGTGACGAGAAACCGCGATGCGTGACGAAGGACAGTGATGCGTGACGAGGGACAACGATGCGTGACGAGGGACAACGATGCGTGACGAGGAACTACGATGATGGCGCGAGACCTCCGGAGAACCGTGAGCGCGGTAATTCTAGAGAAGATGGAGACGAAGAATAACGAAAGACTGGCGCTCGCGGGAGAGGCAGTTGGGTTGGAAACCGGATGTGTTGGTGGTTTCGGTGGCGGGAGTTGG
Organism: Nemania sp. FL0916; assembly: GCA_022578715.1. Lineage (NCBI taxonomy): Eukaryota > Fungi > Ascomycota > Sordariomycetes > Xylariales > Xylariaceae > Nemania > Nemania sp. FL0916. The sequence continues at coordinate 76,001 of MU390307.1, read as the reverse complement.
GAAGAGAAAGAGGTGAGAAGAAGAGAGAAGCCAAGGGATGGTTAGTACGGTAGCAGTTGTGCTAGGAGGCTGTAAAGACTGGTGCAGAAGCCTGGAGATCTGACTCAGCAGCCGCCCTGTACTACCTAGGAAGGTACGTATCTCTGCAGGTGGAGGCCTACAGTATGGAAGAAGGTACAGTACTGTTTCGGTGAGGTGGGTGGCCTATTGGCTCTGCCCGGAAGGCTACGGGTAGGCGTTTAGCGGTTGGTTTGGATTACAGAGCCGTATCGAAAAGTGGAGTCTGCGCTTAGAAAATACTGTAGATTCGCAGGCGCCTTGCTAGGGCGATGCGTCAATGCAGTGATTGTTGGAAGTTGCTCGTTTCAATTGATACTATGAGGTAAGTGGGTATTCAGGCGTGCTTGCTTCATAAGATGAGAACAGAAGCCAGAACATCAGAAGACGTGCCGAACAACAATCTTATTAGTATGCCTACCTGGCAGTAGTTGTACAAGAGCTCTCGATCTCCAGATGTCCAGCGTCTTTATCCTTGGGTCCTTTCTAATAACACTAATTCTTAGCTTTTCTTTGAGAAAGTAAGGGAGAATAGTCATGTCCTAACAGTAAAGATATCCGCCTTTAAGTACGATGAACGACAGTGTTTCGTTTGTCTTCCCTAAGTTCAATCGCCATACCTATTCATTCGTACTAGGTAATTACAACACAACATCGATCTTTCAGAGGGAGCTTCCACTGCATACATGTGAGAGGGAGTACACTCTAAGAAACATCTTGCGTAATGGTATTGATTACAATTAGATTCATAGGTGCCCGCTTAAAAAAAAACATCTGTGCCCGTTACTATTGTCGGACTGGCATTCCTCAAATGCGGCTTGTGATTTTGCTCAGTGTTCTCATTACAACTCAATAGCCTCCCCATCTCTCAACAACAAGAGGCGGAATTTGTAATTCGAAAAATGGAAGCCAATTCAGTCGCCAATTCCGCTCTCGCATAAATATTGTAGCATTACGTTCTGTTGGCGACAGAGGCTATATGCGAGGAGGACTGCCTGCTAGCCGAGATGGTACCGCTGAACGGGTTGGTTGCGGTACGGAGAGATGCGAAGCGAACGCCGGGTGCTGGTCAAGCCCGACGCCTCCGGGATGCGAAGCCATTCTCTCGTTCTGGATGTTGGCCTCCCACGCCTTATAGTTATAGTCGTCTCGTAAGCTTGTTGTTTCGTTCGGCTCCATCAACGGCACCTCTGGGTGATACCCCTGATTGGATGACGACGTCGACAGTGGCGGTGATGATGACGACGACAACGGTCCCCGAGAACTAGGTGAGCTTACTGCCAGCGACATTCGACTGGCCATCGACTTTTCTATCATGAGCCTGCGCTCGTGCTCGCTCACTTCGTGCCCGTCGCCTGAGCCTGATATTCGTTTATGCGAGTAGAAGCCCGTTTCTTTCACTGGTTGAAACCCTCTCCTCCGTTTATGCCACAACTTGATGTAGTGTGTGAGCAAGCAGACGCCGAGCGCCGCGAGGATGGCCACGCCGATGACAATTACAACGATAAGCCAGGGGTCTGTGAGCACGGTTGAGGTGCTTTTCTCGCCGTCTTGGGGTTGGGAATTGGGGTCAACGGGTGGACGGCTCGGGCCCTCATCGCGCCGGAAGTAGAGTATACCCATCTCGAAGACGCACTATTCAAACTTGATTGCGAGAGTGAAGGTTGGCGAGAAAGCGATATCGCAAACCACCGATGGAAGCGAGAGCGGGGGTAAGAGGCGGGCTATATGAAGTCACGATTCTACCATGATCCGAAGGGAAGATGCCCTTCCAATGCTTTGCCTATAAACGGCCACTCTCTAGCCTGTAGGGAAAGAAACATACGACCACACACATGGGGTTCCATGTTCTGATTTAGTGCTATTTTGGACGGCCAACCAAACTCGCCATCCAGTCGGCGGGTTTCAACGGGAGTGGCAGTGACGGATAAGACACGGGCAGCAACACGAGGCAGGGCTCGAAGGGCTTGGAAAGGGCATTCATTCACACGCTAATCTGGATGGTCTGCCTGCTCTGCCCCAAAGTCGCATTGCTTGCGACTCACCCACGGGCCACGGTTGGGGGCGGCACTGCGGCAGTGTGCAAGGGAGTATTATCGTTTTGAATACTAAGCCCTTCAAGGGCTTTCTGCTCAATTAGTGTCCTGTCACTAGAGGCGAGACCTCTCGGCTTATTATTTCACGGAATGGTACTGCACCCTATTGGTTTGATCGGCCAAGGGCATGCAAGAATGACATGCAGTTACTCCGTACTGCTGCAGTGACAAGTCTTAATCGAACATTAGGTACATATCTGTCTTCCCTGGCGGGAAGAAGGTTAAGCACAGCACCCAAGCTTTGAGATGTATGTATGTACATACGCCCGCAGCCTGTGCCAAGCCCTAGCACAGCCAACAGCTAACAATTCTCTGTCTAACCGCCGAGCGAATTGAGTTTTGGGGTTAAACTGTAACGGAGCTGCAGTGCCGCGGCGCGGGGAGCATGGAACCGTCTGTACTACTTCGTACCTGCTATAATTATGGCACGCGACGAGATATTCTGCATGCTGGCGCCGGCACGGAAAGACGGTGCCAACGGAACGGGACACGGCGCTCCTCATCAACAGGCCTCGGCATTCAGTGTTCCTGGAGATGTTTTCCCGCCGACCGCCCGATCCGGTCCGAGTTGGTGGAGTTCCTGAATCGCGAATTACTGTGAAAGGCTTAGCATTACGCCTCTCAAAGACCCATGATTAGCGTCTTGGCCTTCAACATCGTCCTCACGAAACTTCAATAACTTCATGTTAATTCTCATATCCTCTCGTCCGTAGTGGGATTGCTTTTTTTGTTCTCGGAACTAATTCTGAATGTTACCCATAAGCCGAGGCCTGTGCAGAGTCGGCCGGACGGCCGGGCCTTGGGCGAGGAGAAATGGCCTATCTTCGTGTCTCGTCCGCTGTCAATCATCTATCTCAGCCACGCAGCCAACTGCCGACGAGGCGCTGCCACTGGCCGGGTACCGTGTCCTTGATATGACAAGGGTTCTCGCCGGTGTACGTTTCTCCCAAGCAAATCGATGAGAGCTGAGCTAATGATGCATCACAGCCATATTCTACCCAAATCCTAGCCGATTTAGGGTATGCGCTCCATGTTGTGTTTGCTATTGTTCATGCATACTAATATTCATGGGTCGTAAGCGCAGAGGTGATCAAGATTGAGCATCCTACTCGTGGCGATGACACGCGCGCCTGGGGGCCGCCTTACGCCCCTTATGAATCGGGGTCCGAACTTACAGGCCCCGGCGAGTCTGCATATTTCCTTGGAGTACGTTATTACACTTACACTCTTCAGCTGAGTTATGGATTTTTTTTAGTCCCATGCTAAGCCATCGAGTTATCAGGTCAATCGCAACAAAAAATCTCTAGGCCTCTCATTCCAGCACCGCGAAGGCGTCGAGATATTGCACAAGCTCGCGCCCCAATGCGACATTCTCGTCGAAAACTATCTCCCAGGGAGCCTCAAGAAATATGACCTGGATTTTGAAACGATCCACAAGATCAATCCTGCTCTCATCTACGCCTCCATCACTGGATACGGCCAGACTGGGCCGTATGCCCAGCGGGCTGGCTACGACGTAATGGTCGAGGCCGAGTTTGGCCTGATGCACATAACAGGGAGCCGAGACGGCCCCCCAGTCAAGGTAGGCGTTGCTGTGACAGATCTCACAACAGGTTTATACACAAGCAACAGCATCATGGCTGCGCTACTGGCGCGCGCAAAGACTGGCCGCGGCCAGCACATAGATGTGGCGCTAAGCGACTGCCAGACCGCCACGCTAGCCAACATCGCGAGTAGCTGTTTGATCAGCGGGAAGCGCGATACAGGGCGCTGGGGGACCGCACACCGTAAGCCGTTGCCTTCTATCGTTACAAACGCACGCCGCTAACCAAGCGCATAGCCTCCATCGTACCGTACAAGTCCTTCAAGACCCAAGACGGCGACATCCTCTTCGGCGGGGGCAACGACCGGCTCTTCGGGATCCTATGCGACGGGCTCGGGAAACCAGAATGGAAGACCGATCCCCGATACAGCGCGAACTCGTCGCGGGTGGCGCACCGCGACGAGCTCGAGGCCGCCATCGAGGCCATCTCCATACGCAAGACGACGCAGGAATGGCTCGCCGTGTTCGAGGGCAAGGGAATGCCGTACGCGGCGGTCAACGACGTGCACGACACCCTAAATCACGCGCACACGCGCGCGCGCGACATGGTCGTCGAGCTCGAGCACCCGGACTGCGGGACCATTAAGGTCGTTAATACCCCTGTCAAGTACAGCGAGAGCAAGCCCGGCGCGCGGACCCCCCCGCCGACGCTGGGGCAGCATACGGATGAGGTGCTGGGTGTACTGCTGGGGTTAGATGGTGCAGAGATTGATAAGTTGAAGGAGACGGGGGCGGTTAGGTAGATAGATAGAGTAGAATTGGCTACAATTACTGGCTGTCTGTATATACTCGGGGATTTTATTTCTGGGTATACTATGCTATGACTTGATGAGTGCTGGCTCACCGTGAAGCTTCGATGTTGTCGATAGGGATAAATCTCATCCTTTGCGCAGTCCAATCAGGCACATAGGCCATTAGGAAAATAGGAACAACGCTCGGTCCCATAGGATTTCCTGGATCAGTCCGCCTGTGATGCAAGGAAGATACGCGGCAATCCTACACTGCCCTAAGAATCAGCGTCTGAGTAGGCTATGTTTAATTGTGTCATATCATGATGTATCCGGTCTTATCGACTGGGATACGGATGGCTGTTGTGACATTCTATAGTTGACGTAGCTGATGTGGCTGAGGGCTCGCAGCACTCAAAACGCTGTAATTTCAGGGGCGGAGCGGATGCAAGGGAACCCAGAGGAATCGCGGCGAATTCATAGTTTCATGGAGGCTGGGAAGCTTGCTCAATGTGACGTATCCTGTATACATTGTATATAGAGACTGTAGTATTGGGGGCCACTTCACATTGTGACGGCAGGCCACACGATCTTAGAAATTGAGAGGATTTTAGAACTGATAATCTGCTATGCTCGAAGTACAACAAAACACTATTATGATTAGATCATTCTCAACTACGCCACTGGTCCCTGTGTACAAAAAGCTATAGCGCCTATCAATCTTTCATCGTCTACTACCCTGCGACGGGCAGCAACGGCTAGACTAAGGAGACTAAGGCCGACCGCAATGTCAATAGGGATCATCTAATTCATATAATCCGCCACAGTACTCTGGAAATGGCGACTTATACTACAAGGTAGACAATCGTGAGATAAATTTCTCAATGGGCGATGACCTCATCTAGCACGGAGGGCTACCTATTTGTCACGGTCTGAATCCCGTCTACGCGCTAATATTGATCATACTAGTATAACTGATTGCATATATGTAAGAAGGTGCGAGTTGCTCCTTGCTTGCCTTCAAGTTATTACCTAATGTATTGGGTTCATGTACAATGGTCTTGTTCTAAGAACAGAAACCGAACAATGCTGGATGTTCTACGGAGGTGCTTGCATATCGAAATCGAGTTCTTTCAATGTGCTAATACCTTATATACTTCATACAAAATTTAATAACTCTTCAGTATTCGTTTGAAAACTTCCTAATGTCTTCTGGTATAAGTGCGTATAAATACTACCATTGCGGGAGGTTCGAAAGTAGGTACCTCCTGGTATGCAGGATGTACTCATTATGTCATTATGTAACTTTGATAGCAGCTTCCCATTCAGATCTCGAAACGGTATCATACTTTCTAGTGGATGATTTCTACCTACCTACTTAGTTCAAGGCGTCTTCCAATCTGTGAGTCTTAGTCTAAATCTTCAATCCAATTTGGAGACAAGTCTCACCTCATAGTATTTCACCCGACGCCCTACTTCAGCATCAATTGAGTAGTCGGCTCCGAACAGCGTAATAGTAGGGTAAAATTCGCACGAAAATTACAGATCCGGTAGCAATTCACTCTTTCCGGCCAATAAATTTCGGTAAAGACTGTGACAGGCCCATGAAGAAGATCACGTGGGAGTCACGTGCACGACCTCCACTTCACTATCAACTCAGCATTACAACTGCCAGTATTGTTGACGACGATTATAGAATGACACGATAATCGAATTGCTGGCCCCTACGACCGCACAATGGATGATACAGCGGGAGATACCGCGGCAGCTGGCGCTGGAGGGGATGCTGCGGCTACAGACGCCACGCCTGCGGTTCCAGCTACGGGCACCACGTCTGCCCCGGATCTAGAACCGAGAGGTATAAGTCCAATGGTACAGAGGCCTTATGTGCCTCAGTTCTCTGCTGCTACACAGATGATATTATCACGCTTAAATGGCAAGTCAGGGAGTTTGTCTGCCGCGCTTGCTTCGGCTTCTACTGTGGCCAGGAGCGTCGAGAAGTCGGCGTTCGAAGATGCGAAGAGGCGTCTGGTTATGAACATGAACACTTCACTGACAATGCCACTGCCATCGCCGAGTTCGACGTCTGTATCAGCTGCAAAATCAGCCCCGCATAGCTCCATGTACAGCTCCTTCCAGGCTCAAGCAACGGGGCCTGCCACTACTTCAGCAACAACTTCAGCAACAACAAAACCTGTTGCTGCTAAGCCAACAGGTCCCAAGTCCATTGTCTTGAAACAGAAAGGAAAGGCAATTAGAGGCACAAAGCGCAAGCGAGGCAAGGAAATCGAAAACGAGGACGAGTCAATCAACAGCGAGATGTCTGAGAGTGACTCCGATGCCGCTGCGAAAGCGCAGACGGCCACCAAGACGAAGTCCGGCCGACAGGTTCAAAAGCCTTCGCAGTTCAACCCCACAGACGCTAGAGCCGGACAGAAGCGAAAGCATTGGGGAAAACGTACTGCGGAACAGGCCCTTTGCAAAGTCTGCACCAGAGGACTGAGCCCTCCCAAGAACCAGATCGTCTTCTGCGACGGCTGCAATGCCTGCTGGCACCAAATGTGCCACGACCCATACATCGACGACGAATTCGTTAGTGACGAATCCCGTTCATGGTTCTGCAGCGGTTGTCTAGGAAGGCGCGAGAAAGCCATGGCGAAGAAGAAGTTACTGGAGGAGTACAAGGGTGTCAGCTGGGCATCGAAGACTAAAGAGCAGGTCAGTTCTATTGCATCTACGAAGCAGACCTTCCCAGACGCCCTTGTCTAACCTGATTTTAGAAACGGGCGTACCTCACCGATATCCCAAAGTCTCAGCTCGTCAACATCATCATGTACAGCACAGAGCTACATCCGTACCTTCCTATCTTTCCCGCCCCGGAATCGGGAGCATCTTCGAAACGGGGAGCATCATCATCTAACGCAGGACCATCAACGGCAGGTAGTTCTGCTACTGCTGCTGCGCCACGAGCCGCGGATGCGAAGACACAAGCAGCAGCACCAGCCCCGGCGACTTTCAGTAGTGCGGTGTCGACGCCGGACACGAAGGGCTCGGACGGGCGGAGACGATCAGAGCGGAAGAGAAAGAGCTCTAGCGGGGCTCAGAGCCACGCCGAGCGCGACTCTTCACCCGACTCGGTCCCCCCGGCCTGGCCGAAGGTCGGCCAAGGCGTGCTCGCCGGCCTCGAGATGAACGAGGACGACCTACGCGACGATAACGACTACGAGGCCTTCAGCGTCACCTCCTATGACGGCAAAGGCCGGAAGATCATGGAGAATGGCAAGCCTGTGTGAGGCTGGGATACTACACCCGCGAAGGATGTTTACTTTCTCATTACTTGGCCCGGCGTTCAAATTGTTTGCAACATGAGGGCCATTCAACTGTTGCTGGCGTTTCGGGCTGCAAAATGTCGGTAGATACCAATTTGTACTCACTCTTCTCACATCGCAACGTGCTTATGGCTTAGGCAATGACTCCGTGTCTGTATCGGAGGTGTCTGTGCATTAATACCAATACAAGTCGAGTTGTGATCACCCCCTGGCTTGTCCCGCATTCTCGCGAATCCCGGCATGACGCTACCGTAGTTCCTAATCATTCAGGCATGTTTTGAAGTGACGATTAACAAGAGCCATACTGTTCAAGACTGCATCTACTATCCATTCTGAGCCGCCATACTTGGCGGAAACAGATTAGCTGTCAGCTTACTTCGTAGTAGGTTGATAATTTCAGGGTGTCACAAGACAGAAATCGTTTTTTTTTTTTTTTTTTTTTTTTTTTTTTCGGTATCACGGTGCTGGGGATGCATAGCAAGGCACGTAGAAAGTTTCGCTTGACTGAATTCAGCAACGCAACAACTTTCCACGAGATGAGAGCGAAGCACGAAATCTCCGAATTTCTCACCCGAAATAACAGCATATAGAAGATCTGACGGGCGAATTTACATAAACACAACCGATCTGGCCTGCGAGAGCCGGAGATAACAAATCTGACGAGAGCGTATACAGATAGCTATATAATTGATGAGATGATAACTGTGACTCAACCTTTCTGATGCTTATCCCTAATCCCTGCAAGACACAGGGGAGCGTACTCGCACAAATTACCAGCAATTGGATTTCAGAGAAGCCTCGTAGGGCAGCTCCAATCGTTGAAGAACGTGCTTCCTCCAAGGATGTACGCGCACACATGGCATGTAGCATTGGGAAGATACTGCCATGCAGCGGGATGATCCTCCAATCTGCCGCGAGTGGTAGATCACCTTCCCCTGCGTGGCCCGGCATACAATAGACAACCGCATTGCAATTCATTTAATTATCTCCTGCCTCTTTAGGCGGCGACGAAGAACTTCGTCATATACGAAAATGGGCACAGGGAGATGACCCTGGCCTTCTCGCTGACATGTTCCCTATGCCGCGATCTGATAATAATGGCGGTACCATGGATTCACCCTGACTGGCTCGAAAATCGAAAGGGCCGATGGCGCTTTGGGACGTAAGCACGCTTGTTATGACCTGGATTAGAGGAACCCTTGAGGCCCGTCTTCTTGCTCACGTATTCTCAGCATGCGGTGTGAGAAAATGCCTGGGTCCGAAGTCAGGTCCGAAGTCTGACCCGAAGTCTCTCGGACTTAAACCACATGTGGATATGGAGATTGAACCATTGGTCGTAAGAATTACAACATGAGCACCGGGAAGAAGCGTAGCACGACACACCGTCAATTTACCTACCTAGTTCTATGTGCCTAAAAATGTCACAAACCACGAAGGAAGCCCAATTATACCCAATATCTCTATACGGTATTACCTAAACTAGACGCCCAGGATTGCAATTCAGCAATCGAGCCCCTGCCAAAGAACAGGCCTGGCTGGCGCAATGGTTAGCGCGTAGAACTTCTAGTCAAGCAAACTTTAGATTCTAAACTTTGCAGAGCAAGCCCGTAAGGGACCGCTAGAGGATATTCTAAGGTTGTGCGTTCGAGTCGCACGTCGGGCTTTCTAACTTTTTGGACTCCGAAGCATAACTCTCCCAACTGAAATAAACAAGACTTCGAGATCAATTGGTTGCCACCGCTGAGTGTCTAGATTGGCGACTGGAGCCGGGCCTAGAGAGTAGCTGAGGCACGGTAGCGAGGGGGGCTCTGCGGACCATCTCGTATTGCCTAGCGACTAAGCAGATGCTATGCTGGAAGCTGTCTAGGCGCTCCCAGCCCCAGCCCGTCACCTGGTTATTTTTCTTTCCATGCGAATTATTCACACCGACTTGCCGCGCCATCTAACCTACTCTGTACCGAGCTGATTGCCCGAATCGTCGCAAATTTGTGCCTACGGAGCTAATGTACTGTAGGTAGGTGACCTGCACTAGCTTAGACAGAATTCTACAGCACAGTAGTTTAAGTCCCGTATCCATGTGGCTGGTTGGTGGTCGGTCGGTGGAGAAAACGGGATCTGAGAATAGAGTGAGATCTGCAAGTTCTCGAAACCCGCGGGTTGAGCTGTTCTGGTCCGGGTATAACGCTTGGAAGTTTTTTGGAGACAAAGTCCTTCGCTTGCGCATAATACTGCTGCTAATAATATGGCCAGTAAATCAGAAACGAAGGATTCTTCCTTCGTATTATGTAGCTATTAAACCGACTAACTCCGGAGGACTGACTGACTGACTTACTTACCGTTTGGACTTTTTGACTATATATATAATCAGCCGCAGTCTCCCGGACCATCTCGTTCCTATTCTACCTCACTTACAGCTGGCTCGTGGAATTGGAGCAGCAACCATCAAATACCTACCAAACTCAATATTCACATTCCACTTACAACAAATACAACCATCATCCACACCCACAACAACAAAAACAACAAAAATAAAAAAAGATGCGTGCCCCCAGCATCATCGCCCTCGGGCTCGCGGCCCTCCTCCCCGCCCTCTCCCTCGCGCAATTCCCCTCGTGCGCGCCGGACTGCAAGAGTTGCGGCTTGTACTGCAACGAGGGGTGCCCGGCGCCCTTGAACCAGACCGAGTGTGACCGGTGCCTGTACTGCCGGCGCGAGTCGTCGTCGTGCGGGTACGTGCCCATCAGCTGGACCGAGGACCCGCCCGACCCGGCCTACTGCGCGCAGTGCTCGGCCCAGTGCCACTGCTACATCGACGCCATGTGCTACGACGGCGTCACCATCCCCCCGCCTTCGTCGAGCTCGACGGTCGGCCCGACGCCTACCCCGAATGCGGCGGTGTACCTATAACTATAACTAGACTGGGACTTCTTGCGAGGTCGGCTGGATGGTGTTGAGGGGTTGGGTTTAAAGATTGAGTGGAAGAACAATGGATGACGGGAGAGGACTCGGAGGGAAGAAGAAGCTTCAATGTTGATACGGATAGGATTCGGTAGCGGTAGGACGGGATAGGGTGCATGCGTAACGACAAGACTGGCTGCCGGCTTGGCGCATGGGGGTCACTGAGACTTGCTTCCTCGGCCCAGCACTGCTTGGCCTTCAAGATGTGGATGCATCATGAAGCAAAGCCAGTGTATGCATCAATATTGGTGGCAGTACATAACGAATTGCAATGAATATATGCCTGTATTCCTTTTATGTTATTCACTCGTTGAAGTGTTCTGCTGGTAGCTGTCGCCAGTGACAGGTAATTATGTGCTGCGCGATGAATTTTCCTAGTGACCCGGTATCGCGGATATTGTTTGAGTTAATGCGGGTAAGTTCAATTGATGCAGCGGCAAATTGCACCCGGCTCGACGCTGCACAGAGCCTGAAGGGCGATTAAACATTGAACGTGCCGATGGCCCAAAGTATGAATCGATTTTGAATAGAGTTCCTTGTTTCGCAATAATTGAACGGTATTGCAACTTCTCGAAAGCTGTCTGATGAATTGGGTGCTCTGATCTCAATCAGTTGTGCGACCGACTAACTGGTTCGGGCATGTTTCCTCGTCATTGGACCTTAGCGCATATGTCATTTGCCATAAGAATAGAAAGTTTGAGCGGGTAAAACAACATCGACCGGTTGGCGCAATGGTAGTACGTTTCTCTCCCAATCTGACGAACAATCCCACCAGTCATACTAACAGCAACTTCTCCAGGCGTATAGACCTCCTACTCAAACACCATCCCATTGGTTGTAGAGGTCAGTCTAGGGTTGCGGGTTCGAGTCCCGTGCTGGTCGTTTCTCTTTTTATTCCATTACCTCCCCTTCCCCCGCCTTTTTGTCCTATTTTGAAGAATCATGCTTTCTTCCTCGACTTCGTGGGGTAGATTGCTATTATCATTTCTGCATCGAGTTGTGAACGTGCCAAGCTTTAATTTTGTCATTTAAAGTTTGTTGACGGCGACACAGCAATACTAGCTAAGCAACTGACCCCAGGTGCATCGCCGCTCCTTTTCCAGTTCTAGATGACTACTATCAAAGAGTAACGAACATGCGTGCATACCAAGTATTCACCCAGAGCTTAGCCCATTCTACCGATACCTTGGACCCTTTAAAAGCCCAGAATGGCGGTGGATGCTGTGCTGGTTCTGGCGGGGATGTGAACGACGTAGGATTGGGAAGGTGTGGCTGCCGAGTAGTACATTAGCTCGGTAGCACAAGTAGCACGCGAACGCGCCTAGTGGAAGCTGGGAGTCTCAACAAGCTTTCAGGTCTCTACTCCGTACAACCTCTACCTGCTACCTACTCTATTTGAATCATCTGCCTACATCATACCTCTGACATTCACCTTGGCATACTTTCTTCCTCCTCCTCTTCTGTGTACCACCTCATCTCGACTACGTGGGCGGTGGGCCGAAACACTTCTTACCCGATTACAAAGGCAATTTCGAAGTCAACTCGATCTTGAACAGGACAGCAACTCCGAGTTCGCTCTTTATCAAACATGTTTGTCGCGAGACATTGTTCTACATAGGGAGCGATAGTCGATTGATTCATTGTCGCGCTGTCGCGGTGCCCCGTCATGGCGGCTAACGATGACCTGCCTAAGAGGCAGGTCACGCCTGTGCCGGCGCCTGTCATCCCTCAGAAGCGGGTGCTTGAAGACGACCATACGCCATCCATCTCGTCGCCGCTCAACCCCAACCCGAATCCTAATCCCAATCCCAACTCCAATTCCAATCCGAGCTCGCAGTCTCATGACGACCCAGCTGCAATGGCGCGCGAGAAGCCTCTGCGAACGAAGAAGGAGTCGCTGAAGAAGCGCGAGTCCAAGACGGGCGTCGGCGGTGCTGCCGCAAGTCCGGGTGCTGGCGGTGGTAGTAATAATATTGGTGGTGGCGGTGTTGGCGGCGGCACTGATAGTTCGAGAGCAACACCCGATCCCAGAACTAAGGTTCGAGCTCCCAATGAATCTTCGCCCTTGCGCTTCAAGCTGGCGCCTCCCAAGCCCTCTGACTTCGACCCTTCGCGCGGTCCTATCTTCGCCCACCATCACGATGTGTCCGCCCCCGACGGTTCTACAATCCAATTCTTTGAGACTTTAGAGCAGTGCGTTTTTGCCCTCCCGCCATTTCCTTTCTGCGCCCGTCCTGCTTTGCCTCCCGCTAATTTACTTCCTTAGTGTATTCAACAAGAAGAGCTACCACTACCTGCACTGCATTGCCGACCCGAACTTCCCCTCCTCTTTCTACTACCGTCAGACTGAACCCGAGCCCTATGGCCCCCATATCAGCTTCGAGGATGCGTCCACACACATGTTCTTCGACCAGTCGGGGCGCCACGTCACAACCGACAAGGGCTTTCGCATGGCGAGAGCGAATGTTGCTGTCCGCGAGGGCACCTGGTACTGGGAATGCAAGGTTACTAGAGGCATACTGCAAACCGAGGGCGAAACCAGGAACGCGAGTGGTGGCAAAGACGCCGCCTATCAGCCTGAATCACACGGTCATGTCCGCGTAGGTTTCGCCAGACGGGAAGCTTCCTTAGATGCCCCTGTCGGATTCGATGCTTACAGCTACGGCTTGAGGGACGTCGCCGGTCAGAAGGTTCACATGTCCCGGCCCAAGGACTTCTTCCCTGCTGGCGAGGATATAAGAGAGGGCGATGTAATTGGACTAGAGATTCGACTGCCCTCCGAACACCTGCATCGAAAGGTCGTTCAGGGGCAGTACAACCCGGCTGTTGATCTGAATGAGGAGGACGAGCTCGCTCTCGAAGCTACGAACATTGTTCGGGACCGGATACCCATCCGATTTAAGGCACATATATACTTCGAGAAGATCGACTATCATACAACGAAAGAACTAGAGGATTTGATGAATCCATCTCCCATGGCAGTCCCCGGCCACTCCAGCCATAGACAAGCAGAGAAACCGAATCCCAATCATGCCGTCCCTGCTCTGCGGACGCTACCGAACTCGCACATCAAAGTGTATAAGAATGGAGTGTTGATGGGTACCCCCTTCACAGACCTCTTCGCCTTCCTTCCGCCCGCTTCGAAACCCCAGGTGCTGCCAGGCGCGCGCGAAGGCAAAGACGACGGCATGCTCGGCTACTACCCCGCCATCAGCGTGTTCCGAGGCGGCTCTATCGAGGCCAACTTCGGGCCTCATTTCTGGTATCCGCCTCCTGGCTATGCGTCGCCCCAGAACGATGTGGAGATGATGGATGTCGACGAGGATACCGTACACGTGGGCACACCACAGCAGAAGAAGCTGGATAAGACGCGGGCCATCACCGAGCGCTACGATGAGCAGATTGTCGAGGACATCGTAGCGGATATCGTCGACGAGGTCGATTTCTGGATGCAGGATGGGGCGCGCGTGCTCGATCGCACCGGCGGGCGTGATGAGAAGGCCGAACCTGTCGGTATTGCGCCCGCGAGCGAGGAGATCAAGGAGCTGGTCCAGGATGATTAAGCCTCTGCTTTGCGCCTCGTTCTTCGTCTATGATTCCGGATGTTTTCTTCGTGAAGCCACAAGAGCGGGCGCGTAAAAGAGTAATGCACGGCACAACAGAGCTTCGATTTGTGCCCCCCTCGTCGCCTCTTACTGCGCGTGTTTACGCTTCGCATCTTCAAACTAATTCGATGGGACGAATTAAAGAGCCGTGCCAATCAAACCCTTAAACTACAACAGGTGATAAAATAGCACCTTAGTAGCTTTAGAGCTGCCAAAGCCTGAGGAAGGTTGGAAGATTAGCGATGAACAACTTGAAGCCAAAGGCTTAAAGACCTAGTGGCTAATGGCTTATGAGTACTACCTTGAAGAAGGGAGGAAGTGCTATAGATAAGAAGATCAATCCAATTGATTATGGGCATCCGCCTCGGAGCGTTGTACTACCTAGTATCTGTTCCATTGCGTCCCTGAGTGAGTGAGACCTCTTTGGAAGTATCGGCACGTCTGTATTCTGAGGCCAACGAATTTCATCTTCTAATATTTATATCATCTCGTATTATTATTCAAACCTTCTAACTCGAAAGCACGAGCTGATTGAAGTATCGTATGTATGGTATATAAACTGCTGCGGAAACTGCCGCCTTTCCCAAACCGAAGGCATGGAATGGAAGCTATGTAATCAGAGAAATTCAAAAATAAGAAAAGAGGTGGCAAATGCTTTTCTCAGCTCTCCTGCACACCGGCTCTCTCATCACTGTACCATTATTAGTGAGGTGCGCTACGTTGAGGTCTTGGGGTGTAATTAAAGGTATATGTTAGACTACTAGATAAAGCAATCGTGAGCCGACCACATGTCGATGAGCGAGTTCATCGCATCTCGTGGAAATGCATCTAGTACGAAAGATCCGTTCGCCTCACCTGGTTGGAAAACATCTTGAGATTCAGCATGTTATGTTATCCCCAAGGCGTTTCCCCTCACGTAATTACTTTGCAAGTCTCACCTAGATCCACAGATGAGAGTGGCCCGTGACTAACAAAATATGCCTCAAGTAGGTAGTCATCTGCACTCCGAGGACTAATTATCGCCTCCCTCGCTGTGAGACCACCGAGGAGAACCATACCATACCATGGGGACCTCGCTGCCCCGATACCTCAAGATAAAAGTTCTCCAGTCAGTCCTGGAAAGACCCTACGATCAAATAACCGTCATGGGGAGCCTACAACCGTGAGCCCCCCCCCATCTGTGGTTTTCGGGTCCGAGAAGAAAGACAAGACAAACCATTCAACTGGAAACGACCCACCGCGCGCCTGGATGCAGCCAACAGCCAATCCGGATAATCTCTTGATCGAGTGTTTCAGTGTTTTCCTGGCTACGACCACGACCACGTCGGGCACTACGCCGAGATCATAGGTAGCTACAAGCTTTACCGGCTCTATTACAAATGGAGTCACGCACCATCACGGCCCAGAGCATGCCTAGAACCCTGATAAACCCCCTCGTAGCCCTTCTCGACCCTTCCCCCTTCCAACCTCAGCACGACGACCTGCGCCAGCTTCGCATACTTATACAAAACGACACCGGCGGGGTTTCGCACGTCGAGCAGCGCGCCCAGCGACCCGTTATATCCGGCATCCACGACGCCACCGGTCAGCACGACGCCCGAGCGCCACAGCGACGACCGCGCGAATAGCTGACCCATGCAGTCGAGCGGCATGTGCACTGTCTCGTTGAATTCGACGAGGTACGCGCCCTGCTGCAGCTTGATCACTCCCTCCACTCCCTCTCCCTCAGTCTCGTCGATGCTGTTGCTGTTGCTGTTGGCGGAGAAAGAGAAAGAGAAAGAGAAAGGCATCTGGGCGGTCTCGGCGGCCCGGCGACGCGCGTTGTCGAAGTCGACGGTGGCTGGCGAGGTCCATTTCAGCACGCGACGCAGCGAGACGTCGATGCCGCAGGGCTGGAGCTGCGAAGGGAGCGAGCGGAGGTTCCGCACGATCGCTTGCTTGATGATGGAGGCTCCGCTGACGAGCATATGAGTATATTTTTTTTGTAGTTGTAGTTGATGGGTATGGGTATGGGTATGGTATTGGTATTCCGCGCCCGCGTGTCTGGTGTACCGTGTACGTTTTGATCACATGGAGTCGTGGTGACAGCTTAGAAAAGTTTGGAGTTGGGGAATAAAAGCGAAACAGGCTGTTTTCATCAGCGATTGAGGTGTAGCACAAACGTGATTTGAAGTGGAAATTGCTAAAGCCAGTCCGTAATGTTTGTTTTATAAAATAAGGCTATTAATTACTTAATGTTTGTTTTTAGAACTTGACTTGAATAATGTATACATTTATAAAATTTAATTTGATCTACTCTTCTTTCTACCTCTAATAAACGTTAATCAAGAGAATGATATGCGTGAGGTAGATCGGTGTAATGATTACTGGCTACATATAAGCTGAAAGCATCAAAGCCGTGAATATGTATCATATCATGTATATAATAAGTGGAATAACCGCGAAAGGGGGAATCGGTCGTGATCGCGTCGCCACGTGGGAATTATATTACATCCATCTATCCAGCAATCCATTCATTCATCTGACCATCCCATTCGTACACTCATTAGTCGTAACGAACCAAGGGGACCCAAATAAAAAAGAAGAGAAAAGTAAGAAAATCCAAATAATCACTTCTTCTGGTCCGCAGCACCAGCACTAGCACTCGTCTCCGCGCCAACAGCCTTCTCTTCTTCACTCTCCGACTGCGTCTGAACAGCAGTCTCAGTCTCAGTCTCAGTCGCAGTCGCAGCCGTAGGCTCAGGCTCAGGCACACCATCCAACATCGGATCATCAGGCAACTCCTCGACTCTTGGTCCTTTCTCTTCAATCTCTTCCGCGGCAGCAGCAGCGCTCGCCTCCGCAGCCTCCCTCTCCAGCCTAACCTCGCGTCCTCTCTTATGGCAGTACCAGAGCATCGACAACAGCAAGAAAACCGCAAGACTCCACAGCAAATTCGTGCCCACGAACGCGGGAAACCGCGTCTTCAGCGCGTTGACGATGCCCTTGAGCAGACCGACTAACGCGCCGGGTTTCGTGACTAAATCGTGCAGACTCGCGGGCGAGAGGAAGAGTTTCTTCGCGGCGCCCTTAAGACCTGCTCCTGCGCCAGCTTCTGCTGCGTTGACACCCACGCTCGCGGCACCGGCAGAAGCACTAGCCTCCAAGCCCTGGGCCTCGGCCGCCGCGGCCAATAACTCCGGCGCCAGTGTCGAAGTCAATTTCTCCGGCAATTGCGCAACCAACTTCTTCAGGCCCGAGGGCAATTTTTCGTAGTTCCTGGCAAGCAAGCCGTCGCGGTCGTCGAGGAGCGAGACTAGATCGCCGTAGGCTGTGGGGACCCCGTTGATCAGGTCCTTGAGCACTTGCGTGAATCGCCGGGCCATGGCTGCGGATTCGGCGGAGAGGGAGACCGCGCGGTTGGATGTGCTGGCGGCGAGGTCGAGGTCGTCGAGGATGCGGGTTAGGTCTTGGCCTTCTTTGGCGGGGGAGGAGGTGCTGGGGACGGAGAGGTGCGAGGGGTCTTGTTCGTTCGATTGTGCTGTGGATGTAGAGGAGGAGGGTGATTTGCGGCGCAAGGAGAGGTTTCGTGGGAAGGCGGCGAAGCTGAAGCGTTTGGACTTCTTGTCTTTTTCCTTCTCTTTCTCCTTTCCTTTGCCTTTCGACTTCGAGGTTGTTTCTGTGTCCTTCTCCCCTGGCTTGTTGCTTAACACGCTATCGGCATCGCTGTCGATGTCGATGACGGGCGTCTTCACGCGCGGTGGAAGAGGAGGCGGGGCTTCGTCGCCGTCGCCGCCTACGTCTGCGAATAAACCCGGGTCTGCGGAGGTGAGGTGTTCGAGGAACTTCTCGTCGTCGTGGTCTAGCACGGGCGTGCCCTCATGTGCGATCTCGTCGTCGCGATCATCTGGAGGTTGCGAAATAATGCGTGGAGATGGTGATGGCACGGTCTCTTTTTCTGCTTCGGGCTTATTCCCTGCTATTTGTGCACCTTCTCCTGCTGCTGCTGCTGATCCATCCTCGGCAGTCTCTGGCTGTTCGCCCTTGTTCTTCTCATCCTGCTTCTGTTTGGCCGCCTTCTTCTCCTCCTGGTGTTTCTTGACTTTCTTGATGGTGAAGTATTCCAGCATCTCGGCGTGATTATCGTATTATGGGTGTATCTTCGGGATAACAACAAGTTTGAGAAGTTGTGACGAAAAATAGGATGTTGAAATTATTAAGGTATTAACGCCCCGCGGTCATGTCTATCAAGTTATCAGCAGGTCAGGTAAACTTGCTTGGCGCTGAGCTACCTAGGTACACCTGCAGTAGGAGGCCTGGGACAATTACGTCAGTGATTTGCACCGCCACACCAAGCTCCTGTGGAGTGTGGCGAAAGCTCTGCAGGAGTGGATTTCGGGAATTAGGAGTAATTGACATGCCAAACATCTGAAAACCAAAAACAAGAAAAAAAAATATAAAAAAGAATCGAGGCTCTAGGCACGACTATGGTGAGTAGCCATGGTATTGTCACAAGAGTCCAAATGACCGACAGATACTGCGCCGCAAGTTTTTATTGCTTTGACCCGGACTCGACCGGAAAACCCTTGAATGCCTGTGGCGCCTGCCGTGACACAAGGAGTTATTCCTGCCGACTACTTTACCACTAGGCCATTGAGGCCTACTGGGAACGTCAGTTAGAGGGGGGACTTCTTTTTTAACTTATAACCCTGCCTGTTAGGCCCCACGTGTGGGAGTGTAGACGGACTCTGGCTAGGATAAAATCTCCCCGCCATCTCGGACATTAGCATGATCATGGCACAGCCATCTGGATATTGGACTCGTCTAAGTCCTGCTCGAGCTGATGAAGAGAGTTATTGACCAAGGTGAAAGGAATAGTTGCGTACAACAGGATTTATTTTAACTTTGAACGTAGTACATTAACACTGTTAAAAGCCAGTGAAGTTTATCTTCGTGTAGCCGGGTATCAAACGCTTCCTTTATCCATTGCCATAATTACTTCGTACAGCAGCCAATATCGTGACATCTATCGAATACTCATAGATCCCGTGTCCATATACTCCTGCCGTCACGAAGGATCAACACAAGTATTTGTGCTCTCAAGCTCAATGCCATTGTCAGAAAATCTTCATTCCTCACCTTCCCCATCTTCCTCCTCATCCTCTTCATCATCATGCATGATCTCCTCCACAAGGTTACTATTCCTAGCACTCTTCCCACTCCTTCTCCTCCCTCTCTGATATGCCTCCGTCTCCGTAACCGCCCGTTCACCCACGAAATGCTTCCCATCCCACTCCTTCGCGCACTTCGGACACGCTTGCTGCCTCCTCGTCCTAAAAAACGCGTCGGCGCAGTTATCGTGCAGACGCACGAGACAGTCGCGCTCGGCGCAGCGCTGGCCGATAGTCACGGCGTCCTTACACGCGATGCAGAACTTCAGCCGCTGCCACTCGTCGGCTTCGGCGTCGGGGTCATTATACGACTCGAGCAGCCACGACCGCAGTTCTAAGAGCGCGCGGGGCGAGAGGCAGTAGAAGCCCTCGCGGCTGCGCTCGAACCAGCCCTCGTCGACCATACTGCGCATCACGGTCTCCACCTCACTAGACTTGAGACCCTTGGGCGCGTGCTGGCTTGCTCTCCCTCCTTCCCCGTTGGCTCCACCATTCGCCCCGTTAAGTTCGCTAGGACCATCACCACCACCACCCCCCTCATCATCATCACTCTCCTGCCTCGGCGGCACCCTAAGCTTATTCGCCTGCATCTCGTCCAGACACAGCGCCTCCATGCGCGGGGTATTATACTTCTCGAACATGGCATCGATCACGCGCTTCACGAAGGCGATCTCGTCCGGCGTGTGCAAGGTGGCCAGCTGCGTCAGCGGGTCCGAGGTCGTGTTGACCAGCGCGTAGACGCGCTCGCCCCGCCGCCGGCGGTGCTGGTGCATGGCGCTGCGCACCTCTAGGTCGAACTGCGATACTGCGGCTGAAGCTGCTGATACGAACGACTCGAAGTCCTCCTGCGTTACTTGGTTGGGTTCTGTTGCCTCCCGGCCGCCTTCTTGTGCTGTGAAGATCGCTGCGAGGATGGGTTGTGATTCTTTGAATGTCATTGTACCCCGCGCTAGGAAGGCTTGGAGGAAGGCTCGGTTGCCGTCGCTGTATTGCCCGATTGGCTCATCTTGGTCTTCGTCCATGATGAGATGAGATGAGAGGGGTAGTAAACTCAAGATTGTCGGCGATTGCGAATTGAAAGATTGTATGAGCTGCTATGGGGAGTAATGATGCTTATCTTGTCTTCTGGCAGTTCAGCGTGGTGGTAGGTATGAGTTATGAATGTTGTGATGTCAGTTTGAATTGACTAGAAATTTCACGACGCGCTCTCAGTTGTCGACAACGCGTTAATGAGTCCCGAAAAGGAACTGATCTGGTGGGGCCTGTCTAGGTACCAGCCTTAGGTAATTAGTGGATGCGGGGCGCCATGCCATGCACTGGCAGTTGGACGTCCGCATTGCAGGAACAGCGCCTCACGTGGCTCTAGGCACCTAGGCTTCGGGAGCTACGGCAATAGCCACAGGCGACTTGCTGTGCGCTGCGGACACTAAGAACCTGCCACTCTCAATTCCCGAGAATACTATCTTATCCTCAGGTAGGTAATCTACTGCTGAGCGGCTTAAGTAATTCATTTATAAATTTGCTGAAGCCTGAAGGCGACCTAAGAGTTTCGTGCAACGCTATCATTCTACCTACTCAATAAAGTGTTGTCGAAAGAGCTCATGTCTAACAAATCGGGTCCGCCCATATGCTCAAGCACATTATCACTACTACATAAACGCAGACTTTATCCGGAAAAAGAGATACGACAAGATGCCTGAGTCGCTTTCCTTCCCATTGAGATATTTTCATCAGTAACAGAAAGAACATACTAAAAAAATCGTTGATCATATTGTAGATTGTATGCGTAATATCGATCTAGATAGAAAAAGGGGTATGCAACCGCCAACCGCCAGCCATCGTGAAGGACCTACTCTAAACGCCATTTAGAGAGAATTCAAGTTATCAGCTTCGTAAAGTCGATATGGGAGAGCTGATTCGCATACTGAACCGCAGAGATTCTAGTAGGTGTGAACCATCGACATCCCATTCCGTCCCGTCTTATTTCATCCTAGGACCAAAGTGCCCAAGCAGGAACAGATAACTTTTTCGAAACAGACCTTCCAATTACGCCTCAAAGTCCCTTCTTCTCTTCAAAGAAACCCTCTCCGACCATTCTACAACGTCTCATTCCCACCAAATCCCACACCACCACCACCACCGCCGCCCACAATCCCACTACCGAAGGGTGCAGGGCCCCTAGCGAAGAACGTATTCTGGAGATAAAGCAACACCCCGGCACCAATCGTCAGGAAATTCAGCCACTGGCTCGTGTGCGTGTAGCGCTGCTTATTGACTTGCATCTTGTCCTTCAGCGCCTTATCTTTCAGGCCCGTGAGAATCTTCAGGAAGTCCTTGAGCGCGGCGACTACGCGGTCGTAGCTCTTGTCTCTCTCTGCATCCTCCACATCCACATCTACATCCTCGATCATATTGATGTCTAAGTCTTCACCGCAATTCGCATGTCCATCGTCGCCAGCACACGCAATAGACCCCACAGGAAGTCTGGGTCTGACGCGCACCCCAACCGCAGCCTTAACCGCACACCTCGCCTCCCAGTACCCCTGACGCACAACCATCCAATCGCCAACTTTATGCTCCCGAATAATCTGGCGGTGTGCTTCGGGCTGGAAGCCCCGTAAATACCCAAACCCAAATCTATGCCCCGCGTTGTGGTTGTCGTCGTGCTCAGTAGCATACGCCCCGCGCAGCCGGCGCTGCACGTCGTCGAGAACCGCTAGAGTGTTCCCGAGGCCGCGGTTCTGGTCGGCTGTGAACCGGCACCGTTGGAGCGCTGCGCCGCGTAGCTCGGGGAAGAATTGCGTGCTGGCGAGGGATTCTAGTTCTAGGGAGGAGGCGAATGCTGATGTTGTCGTGGTGGGTGGAGAGATTGGTGATGGGGAGCGTGGAGGTAGGAGTGGGAAGAGATGGTCCAGATCAGATTCTGAGTATGTGCTCGATGACGACACTGACGGCGATGGTGGCGTTGTAGAGTTTAGAGTTGTTGTTGGTGTTGGTATGGATGTGGGCGTCGGGTGTTTTGTGTTGTCCTGTGCTTCCAGGCTCGGAAGCGCGGAGTATTGGATTCCAGCCGTCGCCATGGTGTGGCAAGCAATAAAACGTTGCGTTCAGCAGCAGAGGTAAACGCGTGCGCGTCGCGTGTTGAATCAAGCCCAGTGCGATCAGGCAAACAAGTTAGCAATTCATCAAAAACTAGCATTCTTTCTCTGTGTAACGGTTGAAATCCCCACGCCATGCCCATTGAACAGGACATGACAGGGGTGGGATAGCAAATAGATATATAGACGAATGGAAATATATAAGGAAAAGCGAAGTCGAAACACACGGGAACGAATTCGCTATACAATACCCCGCTGTGGTCAGGAAAGCGTCGTATAGGCTGGTTTGTGCGATATATGCGGAGCGTGGCACGTTTCGCAAGAGGGTAGAGATGTTGATAACAACCCGGCGACGGATCCCCTCTATCTATCGTCCAGTCCATCCTGGACGCGTAATTCTTTTCCATTACCACGGCCTCCCGTCGTCTCGTCGTACAAGTTTTTTTCTCGGCATGTGTGTCCGACAAGTTAAGGGGCAGATCACCAGCACGATTGTCTTTCGCCCGTTCTCGACCCTCTTGTACGCAGGTCGTCCGCCTTGTATCTCCAGGCTTTTGAGGCCCCGTGACTGACATCTGGAGTACATGCTATTGGATAAGAAAGATGGTTCCCGTTGTGGTTGGATACACGAGACGGCTGTGCCATCGGGGGGCGCCGAGATGTGGGGGGCTGCGGAGCCGCGATAACATCCGAAGTGAAGAATAGAAAAGAATGGGAAGACGAGGGCCAATACCGAGGAGATGGATACATAGTCAAAGATGAAGTGTAAATCACAAATAACCTTGGATAAGAAAGAGCTAAAACGAAATCGCAAATGACCGAAACAACATTGTCCAGGATATTCATCGTGCTTAAAGGGGGTTAATAGCCCAACACACCAACTGGCAAGATCAACGAGCTCTCAATTCATGTTTACCTAGGTATATGGGATAGTGTATAGACGAGTCTCATCTACAGCAACGAGACCACGAAACAAAAGCCAAGCTAACCGCAAAGCCAATCATAGCGGGTATATAGAAGTAGTAAAACTCAACCGATGGCTAACGCCGCATCATATTCTTCATGCTTGCCGAAGACATCCGTCCCTTTCCCTTGAAAGGGGAGGATTTGGGCTCGAAGCTTTTTGCGCTCCTACTCAAAACGATAAAGCAATTCGTCTCGTTACGCCCCAAACTCCGATTTGTACATATGACGCCGGCAAAAAAGCATTCGGTTGTCTGTTAGGGAATGACCTGAGCAAAGCATAACGGTGGCTGCTAATGTTTGGCGAGCCGACGTCGAGCACGGAGCCGGCCCTTCTAAGGATCGATAAACGGGGTGGGGTCACGGCCAATGAAGCGTTCGCGGTCAGAGCTGTGATGCTGGTCCATGCCGGTCATGTCGTTGTCCCCGTCGTCGTCGATGGTGTCCTTAATGCCTCTCTTGGATTTCTTCGGACGCGAGTTGGGCTCAACCTGGAGCTCGTGCTGGTGTACGGTACGCTGTGCTACCAGAAGATCTGAGTAAGCGCTCAAGACGCGTCTGAGGTTCTCGCTCATGGAGAGGCAGAAGCGCTTATAGTTGAGAAACTGGCTAGCTTTGTTTGCATTCATACCGAACACGGCCATCAGATATGCGCAGACGATACCAGCGGAGCGGTCGTTGCCAGTCTCGCAGTAAACGAGCACCTTGCCTCGGCGGAAGATGGTGCTGTTAATCACCATGGCCTCGCTGCTTATCTCCGTGTTTGTTGGAGTCGTCAGAGCCTGCTCCCGATAGACACGAAGCATGTGGTCATTGATGATACGGATGGCGGATGGGAATGCACGAATCAGTTCGTTGGAATCCGGAACATCAAAGTAGTGAGGCTCGATACCAAGATCTTGCACTACGTCGCTGAAGGCTAGCATATTCCGGCCGGCCTGGCGAGCATCGCGCACGGCCAATACCATGGTGATGCCCTGTTCTTGTAGCCACTGGCGGTTTCGCATGACGCTTGCAGGACCAAGATAGAGATAGTCCAGGATGGCCTGGGCCTGACGGCGGTCGTTGTAGTCCCAGTGGGCGGAGGAGTCGTGAGCCACCAGCTCGAGGCCGTTTTGGGTGAGGATGGCAAGGTCCTGGTTGCTCAGCGAGGCTGGATCGACGTTATCGTAGCGGGGCACGACTTTCATAGGTCCTGTGTAATGGGTGGGAGTCATGGGGAGGGGCGGCGGACTAGGCGCTCTCCTGGTGTACGGAGCCGCGGGCCTCGCCGTTTTGGGGTAGGACGGCATTTTGGAACCCATGCTGACTTCTGTGACTCTCGCGATCTCTGCAACCTCTGCAACCTCTGGAGCCTCTACTCCTGTTCTCGTGATGAGCCACGTGCCTTGTCGTCTTAGGTGCCAGATCTCGGATTACGGATCACGAATCACAGTCACGCACTCAGCGGCCGGGGATTTTCCCCGACGAAACGATCTTGTGAGATTTTCCAAATGATGAGCCGAAGCGAGCCGAGCCGGTGCTGCTATCAAGCGGCCTGCGAAACGGCGTGACACGGGCACAATATAGTCAAAATCGAGTAGATGTGGATGTAGATGTAGATGCTTCGCCGAGGTATAGTACTAGGCGTGTGTACTGTACGCAGCGAATGATTTTACTTAGAGTGTTCAGGATATATCTACGGCTCAATGCCTAGTACGCGGTAGAATGCTGTGGATTTCGTGGATTTCATGGACTTTGTGGTTGTTGTTTATGTTGTTTATGTTGTGTGTGACTTGGACGATCTGAGGAGAAGGTCACAGGTGTACTACCTGGTGTAAGTGGCCGTGGGCTGGATCGGCAGGAAAGGGAAAGTGGGAGAGAGATCGGCCCGGTTGGCCACGGCAGTCCCATCGCCAACGCGCCTACTACCCGGCAAGGGCCATGCAGGTGAGAGCTTAGGTCTGTGCGGGTGTAGTAAACTAAGCTATTCTGTCTGGAAAGAACAGTTGGCGTATTGCAGAGCGGGCATATGACTGGACCAAATAGGTAAAATTGAGCTCGTTGCGGCAGCTCAGGGAAAGTGTAATTGCCCGGAGACAAATGCGGTACCGTAGATGCAGAAGTTAGGTGGTAAGCCGTCGTCTGCATTTGTTGCGCCCAGCCTAGCCTGAGTAGGTAAGTGCCTTCGAGTCTGGGCTTGCGCTGAGTGGGATCTCGAAAGCAGGAACCACAGGACCGTTCCCGAGCCCCTGCTTAGCCCAGAAATAACTCCGAATTGCCTGCCTATCAGTGTATTAGCGTACCAAATAAAGCATCGAATCCGAGAGTATGACCGCGAACATCGAAAGAGTATCGGTAGGAACCTAGTATCTAACCTTATTATAAGTATCATATTAAATTTTAACAATGGACACGTGCGTGCTAAATGTTGTTAAACGAACGGATTATGCCGAGAGACATCTGAAGTGTTCTTTTTTATATACCACCCCCACGTCTAGACCGCTTGCCATGGTCACGTCGATGTGGGCAAGCCATGTACGAAGGGTTTAATAGAGTGCTATTTATCTTACGGATTAGAGTCTAGCGAACCGAGTTTGGTTCTACTAGCCCTATTGATCGCCGCCTCGGCTCGGCTTATCCAAGGGGATGACGACTTTAGTTGAGAGCGCAAACTATAAAACTATTAGGACCTCCTGAGTGCGTTACAGCTGCACCAGGATGGGCTAGTTTTACCAAATTAATTCTCGAGTATTTTCTTTATCTCCACCGTGAATCAATTGTACGTTTGGTAGACCATCAATTGAGTACTGATTGGCTGGCTATGAATCCCGGACGTTTGGAAGGAGCAAATACTCTAGGTAGGAGAAGCTTATTGGGCCGGGCCTAAGGGCCGGTATGGCAGCCACGCAATCAAGAGCCTCCCAATCCTTGGCCCACTCACTGGGTCACATGGCTTTGCCATTCTTCTAGATGTTGATCTGTAATTCTATATTGTTTACCGTATTCTTCAACAACGGATATCTATTTCGCAGCTTTTACTTCGCACCAATTGCATCCGTACCCTCGCCATCCACACTACTGCCCCTTGCCAGCGGAGACGGGGTTTCGGGCGCCACAGATTGTACGTCGGTCCCTGCCCGCTTGGATCTGGATCCTGTAGATACATGTTTCTTCCGCCGCCTATCCGAGGCGTTAGAGCCGGTGCTGGCCTTTCTACTAACGCCGGTCTCTTCGGAATCGACAGGGGGTGTTGGCGTTCGCGAGGAGCCCGCCGAGGTACTACCTCGGCGCATGCTTCCGCTCCTAACGCGCCTGTTCTCCTTGATGATCGCCGAGGTACGGTTGTGATGATTCTTTTCGGAATCGGGGCCCGTGCCGTGTTGTGGCTTCTCCTCTGTGCGACGGCGACCGGGAAACCACCAGAACCATCGACTTCGTTGCTTCGCGTTTTCCGTATCTCTCGCTTGCAGCTTTTGCCTCAGCAGGGCCCGCCGCTCGTTCTCTCTTTCCCAATATTCGTTTCTGTAGATCTCCCAATTCTCCCGAAAGTTGGGCGAAAACGGTTTAGGCCACAGGAGAAGCTTCACATAGTCACCGCCCGGCGCTAAATCCTCCTCGTGACCCCCCCTCTCCTCATCACTACTCATAAAAGGTAGCTGTGGATGCTCTTTTCGGCTAATATTCAGCTCCCTATCCACTTCTCGCAGGATCGAGAGGTCCACAAAGCGGTACTGTCCGGCCGTGTGAGAAAATGCGCCGTACGTAAAGAAGAAGGTGATGGTGGACATAATCTCCACAAGCCAGGGTCTCTTTATGATGACCAGCTTGCAGTTGAAGCCACGCAGACCCCTATTCGATATGGCAAACCATCTGCGCGGCCACCTGATGCCGCGATCCCATATGCCCGTAGCCCACACGAGGATGCCGGTAACAATACCGCTGATAAAGCATACTTTCTCCGTCATGTCCACGACCCAGTAGACCGAGCCACCCACACCACTGCCATCTTCACGCGGGGCCAGGAAGAGCGCGTATCCGAAGCCGGTCAGCCAAACGCAGAGAAGGCTGAGGAAGAAGGTATGTTTCCGCCGTCGGGCGCGCAGTTCTAGGTACTGCGCGCGCAAGGAGGCTTCGAGAACAAGCATGTTGAGGTAAATCATGGACGGTGAGCTGGGCGCATTGTGTAATGGGTCGACGGGCTTCACCGCATCGATGCCGCTCGTACTATCCACAGGCGGCTTGACGTCGTGGCCAGGCTGGGGCGCGCCCTTGACGATGGAGTCGATTGAGTCCGCCATTCTAGGAAGGCTGAGTGGCCACGAGGCGGGAGGTGACAGCGAAATTTACGACTGCGACTGCGACGATGACGACGGCAACCGAGCGGCGGGCGAAAGACGACGTAACGAGTGACTGAGGGCGGACGTAAGCCCGTGTCTCGGTGCGTTACAAAGCAATCAGGTCCATTCGCGTCGGCTCGTGAGGATGGTCGTCTGGAATGGCGGTGACGGGGGTGCGTACACGGCACTTCAATCCACCGCCCATCGGGGGTGACGGTTCTACGGTTGTGTGATGTTTGGGGCAACCGATGGAAGATGTGCAGCTGCACGTCATTTCTCAAGACAAGGCTGGCCTGCACTAGACGCAGTTACAGAACACTTACAGTAGCAGCTGAGTGGGGCTGGTATCGAGTCTAGGATTTCTCCCCTACTTCAGTCACTTACTCGTAGAAATTAGGCTGGTTAATCAAGATACCTATCTAGGTTAGGTGAGAGGGTACTAGCGCCTATGAAGCAGCAACTGTGCAGTTTAGATTCGACAGCTCCGGTTGCATCTATCCACTATTATCTGCTCTGCACATGTCAGCGTGGATTGTTGTTAAACAAGTTGGAAAACTTCTGGAATCTGACTGCTTTCAAATTTTGTACGAAGAGTCGTACGAGCTGTAAATACCATACCCACATGCCGTTCTTCGGCCCACCAATCAATGCGACCGCATTACCGCGCTTTTTCACCCCGTAGCTCATGCAAGTACGTCAAGGCTTACGTTGCACGTCAAACATGAGGAGGAGCAGGTAGTATGAGGGATGTGCTGTGCTTAAGCGATTCGGGGAAAGAGGGAATCGCATTTTGTTGCCTTGCGCAAAATAAACACGCATCTTTCTAAGGTATCTATCCCTCTGCCATGACAGCTTCAGGCAGCAATGCTCGATGAGGACGTCGACGCGGTTGCAAATTTGCGACATCTACGGCGTACCTACCGTACATGCTCTATTGCGCATTGATCACATGTTTTGTGGCCCTGACATGCGTGGTCTGGCGAGAGTCACACAAGGAGGATCGCACCTGGCCCGTGTTATTCGTCAGTAGAACCCCCATGACGAGAAGCCCCGTGCGACGATTGCCTTGCTGTTTGTAGATAAATACAATCAATGCGTGCCCAATCAAACAGCACTCCTTCCATCTGTATAAATACACGGGAAGCTGGAAGAAGCAGTAGGTCTGTGATAAATTTGTTCTTGGTCAAGTAATCTTGCGCTTCAGCATACACACTTATAATTAACTTATCACGAGCCTCTGCATCGATAGACTCTTACCAGCAAGCCGCTATCTATCAACGCAACGGTCTTCGATTTTAGTTAGATTAACTTACTTCATCTTATTCTCTGCGTTCAACTTTGGTATGACCAAAGCCATGTCTTCCAACAACCCGTCGATGGGGAAAGAGAGTGCAGGATCGTCATGCGCTTCAGACAAACCACAGACGTCGCCCCCGGCACCCAAGATTACTAAATCAACGACAACGGCGCAGCCCGCGACGAAACACAAGGTGCCAGAGATCAATTACCCCGATCCTCTACCGGGTGGCTTCCAATTGGGGAAGAAATCCAGTGAGTAATCCATAATCTATCTCCCGTATCTGAGCCGTCATTATTCAATGCGATGAACGGGTGCCATGGCGGCACCTTGGCCAATTATACACACGCAGTCACGTCCAAAAGCATTTGTTGACTTAGAGGAACCATAGTGTTGCTCTAAAATGACGTTGCTCGTACCATGGAAATAAGGGACAGGAAGGGGAACGAGGCGTTTTTTCATCGTCATTTCGTGGCTTGACCAAAGCGATATCGCTGCATCGATTTAGATCGGTAGCCACCAGGTCACGCGATCATATTTTTATCTACCGTCTCTCTGCAACATAGGCTTCGTTCGCTGCGACGTGTCGACCAATTCGAGCGAAGGTTTCCAAATTGAGGTGGTGTAATACACATAGTGGTCTGGAGGTTACTGTCGCTATCTTATTCCGCGTATCAGCAACATAGAGATTACGGTGCCAAGCCACGTCCATCAAGATCGAAGTTTTCTTATTTTCAAAAGTAATCGAGTGTGGCCTCTCTTGTTTGAGTATTTTCCTTCGTTGAAAAGCAGTAAACCGCTATAGACTACGATTAGGTAATTGGAGATTCCCAACGGGATTACGGGATTTAGACTGATAACTCCGATGACCGCGGGTTTCGATAGCTGACGATTCGGTGCGTTTCATGGACGGTTTAGGTCGTTAAGATTGGCTGGTAACAGAATCCCAATTGAAAGGGAACCGGCATTCTATCCCTGTACGCATTTACTGATTTAACTTGAAAGATAATAACCTAGTACTAAGATAGGCATATGAATTCATTGTAAGGAGCGCATGTCTAATATTAGGTATGGCATTCTGGAGCATTCTGTAGCGTGGCTGCCTGCTGGAGATAACAGCGCTGTTCTAGATTTCGCTGCAGAAATGCGAGTCGGGACGGGGCGATTGCAAACTCCGAGGCTAACTGGAGACTCGAGGAAAGCGGCTTCCGATTGGTCGAATAGTCCCAATCGAGCAATTGCCAGATAGCTAAAGCTAACTAAGCGTTAGGAATTCAGGTAACAGCCCAAACGCGCTACCTTATTCCCGTACTAAGCGTCAATTGTTGTCCTTTGTACCTCACACAATCCCATTCGCCGATTCGCAGCATTCAAGGGGCGCCCCGTCATCATCACCCTACGCACACCCTAGACAGACCAGACAGACCTTGTCTATTAGATGCGGGCGGGTTATGTCTCCGTTGCTTGGCCACGTAGATATATAACCCGTTCATAGGGCACGCCATCCCCCGCCCGAATCGGAATGCTCCTCCATCCGTCGTCCATTGTCTTCCACTCGAGGAAGCTCATCTCCACCATCACCCGATCTTATCATCAAGCCGACACCACCACAGGCACGACTACTACTGCTTCTGCTGCAGCCGCCGTTGCTGCTACTGCCGCCGCTGCTTCTGTCATCGCGAATAGACCACCGCCCAATTCCGTATCTGCTCCGAATCTCGTGTCTGCTTCGTCCAGATCTCGTGCGACTGGCGACTCTCGTGAAATGGCCGCCGCCGACACCTCGCCCAGTCCCTACGCCAGCCCCGATCAACAGCCGAATCTACCAACGCCTCCAGCAGGCCGACGACCGCCGAGACAGCCCGGCATGGCTTACTTTCCTCTTGGCTACAAAGAAGCCGTACAGCAGTGGGTATGTTGCCCCCCCTTTTAGCCTCTATCCTGCTCACCGTCATGGGCAATCACGGATTATGATGGACTATAGTAACTGACTATAATACGATCCAGTGGTCCAGCGTGTCGCCCACTGTGGCCGAGCGGAACGTAATATCCTGTATTCCTTACCTTCGCGAAGCCGTGGCCGCCGAGACCAGTCCCCTGGCTCGCATCCCCTCGGCTGAAGATCCTGGCCAGGCCCTGACGTCGGGCCAAAACGACCCTTACGGTCCGAGGATATTCAAGTCCTCCATGGTCACCCTGTCGGGGAAGAACCGCGGTCTCAACGAGTTCTCCGTCGAGCGTGTTGGCGAACCTGTCGACGATGCTCTGGTCATGCTCCACGGCTATGGCGCCGGCCTTGGCTTCTACTACAAGAACTTCGAGCCTCTCAGTCGACTGGCTGGCTGGAAAATCTACGCCCTCGACTGGCTAGGAATGGGCAATTCCAAACGCCCGCCCTTCCGGATCGCTGCTAAAGACCCGAAAGAGAAGATCACCGAGGCAGAGAACTGGTTCATCGACGCGCTCGAAGAGTGGCGCAAGATCCGCAAGCTTGAGAAGTTCACCGTCATTGGCCACTCCTTGGGCGGCTATCTCGCTGTGTCCTACGCATTGAAGTACCCGGGCCACATCAAGAAGCTCATCCTAGCGTCTCCCGTCGGTGTTCCCGAGGATCCATATGCCGTGGACGCCGAAATGCCCGAACCTACAGAGTCTACAATGCAAGCCGAGTTCACTGTCGATCAGCAGGCCACCACCGCCCATCACAGCGGCAGTAAAGTTCCCAACGGTAACATCCAGTCTGCTGGCGCCACAGACGCCGAAACCCCCAAGAGAAGGCCATATCCGAACTGGCTGGTGTGGCTATGGGATGCCAATGTCTCACCCTTCAGCATCATACGACTAGCTGGTCCACTAGGCCCTAGATTTGTGTCTGGCTGGACGGCGCGACGATTCAACCACTTGCCCGAGACAGAAAGGCAGACTCTACACGACTACGCCTATTCTCTGTTCAGGCAAAAAGGCAGCGGAGAGTATGTTTTGCCGTACGTGCTCGCGCCCGGCGCCCACGCTCGAAGACCCATCATCAACCGCATCCATGCCGTGGGCAGACAAACAATCACACCCGCCACCGAGTCTTCTCCAGCGGTCAAAGAGAATGGTTTCCCTATCGTCTTTATGTACGGCGAGAACGATTGGATGGACGTCGCCGGAGGTCTCGCATCAGAGGAAAGGTTGAAAGAGGCAAAAGCTAAAGTTCTGCTACAAGCCACCGACGAGGAGAAGAAGAAAGAGAACGGATCGTGCAAGGTCATTGTGGTGAACAAGGCTGGCCACCACCTATACCTCGACAACCCCGAGGAATTCAACGACTACATTACTAAAGAGATGAACGCGACGAGAAAAGAAACTTTGCACGCAAAGGCTCAGTCATGAGCATCCTTTTATATACTTTCTTCGTCCCGATTTCTCATGCATTGCGTGGCGTTTTTCTCTTTTCTTCCTCTGCTGTCATAAACGGTATAGAGCATCGGCGTAAAACGGGTTTGGTTGCATGGAATGGCCACATTGCCTTCCCTTATGTTTTGGATAGATAGCGAGTATGCCGCGCCCCGAGCCCGGCTCCTAAATGGGTGGCCAGAGAATCATGGAGTTCAACCGGTCATGTGGTCCGCACACTTATACGTATCGTTAATGTATTACACGATTAGATGATAGAGATCGCGCAATTCAAGTTACGGTCCAGCGCATGATATTCACTTCATTGTACGCTTGTGGGTGATTCGATTTCAATTGAGTGAGATGTAAAAGGGATATGAGCAGAGTTTGATACTTAGCGCGAAAGAGGAAATCACTGAGCCTTTTATGAGCTCGTTACAGTACAACTTCTAACCCGTCGGTGTTAGTTCATAAATACCAGTGCTCCGCTATCATCTCGCTATTCTTAGATATGTGATTCCATCATGAAGGCTACTTAACATGAATAATATAAATCAACCGCGGATAAAATCGTGAACATGAGAAAGACCACGTTTGCAGCATCGAAACGTCGTGAACATAGTCTCCTTACCTTACCACGCTGCTGGGCAGCGCATCCGTTGGTGTGAGGTTATAAAGAGATAAAATGTTAAAAATGCAGTCTAACATTAAATCAATTATACTATATCGAAGCTGTTATTTCTGTTGCCGAAAAATATCAAGCTGCGCATTATTGCTTCCCCTTTACCCCTTTAGTACTGAGTATGTTGGG
Organism: Nemania sp. FL0916; assembly: GCA_022578715.1. Classification (NCBI taxonomy): domain Eukaryota; kingdom Fungi; phylum Ascomycota; class Sordariomycetes; order Xylariales; family Xylariaceae; genus Nemania; species Nemania sp. FL0916. The sequence goes on along the minus strand of MU390307.1, from coordinate 42,609 downwards.
TTGCGGCACAAGTTGGTGATCGCGGGGTAACAACATATATGACGTGTGGGATTTGGATTTCCTATTCATCCATTCTTCGTAATACTTCTGTTTCCATAAAATGATCTCAATTCAATACATCGTAGTTTCTGTCCTTGTCTATTTCATCGCCGTTGCCATCTACCGCTTGTTCTTTCACCCCTTAGCTCAATTCCCAGGCCCGAAACTAGCTGCCCTGACACGACTCTACAAGACGTATCATGACATCGTTCACAATGGAGGATATGCCTCCAAAATCGCCAAGCTACATGAGAAATATGGTAAGAGAGCATCGGGTTCTTGCATGATCCGCATCATCTTGACGCACTTACACTTCCGCAAAGGCCGTCTCGTTCGAATAAGTCCGTCTGAATTACACGTCGACGATCCATCATTCTTCGAGAAACTTTACTCAGGGGATGGACACAAGGATGAGTATGCGTGAGTCCATGATCCCCTTTCGCCTTAGTTCTCGACAATATTTACTCAGTAAACTCCATAGGGCTCGTATAGCGTCGTTAAAACGCGCCTTTTCTAAGGAGATGGTCGTGATTCAGCAATACATCATCCGTCAGAACGTGATGGAGCTATTCGAACGGATATCAACGTTTTCCCAATCGGGAGAACTAGTAGACTTAGGGACTTCTATCAGCGAATTCACGCGGTGTACGATGATCGGGTGCGTATACGCTGGAATCATGGATGGGCGTGAGAAGCGACCTTTCATCGCTGCTTTGGATACGCTTCAGCCGAGTACTTTGAGGACCTGGTACGGCATCAAGCGATCATTTCTACCGTACATCAAGGGACTGCGAACCGTCATTCATAGAACCCCGGATTCAGACCTCCCCTCGAGTGAAAAGCCTTTCGACCGATGTTTTAATGACGTAGCTACTATTACAGACGCCGGCAACGAAACGACCGCAAACATTCTCCGTCTGCTTATCTGCCACGTCTTCAGCAATCCCAAGATCCTCGAAAGTCTCCGTGACGAGCTCGCATCAGCTGCGAAGGACGGGCCAATTCTAGACCTCCAGGTCTTAGAGAAACTGCCGTATTTATCATCCGTCTTTCTAGAAGGCATGCGTCTGAGCCCTGGTCTCGCTACTCGCATTACCCGTATCGTCCTGGATAGAGACGTGGTGTATGGCGATTACTGCGTACCTCGCGGCACGCCCGTGGTCATGACCGTAGTGATGAAGCAGGGTTTGGACGAGGGGATTAGTCTGGAGCAGAAGCGGTTCGATCCCGATAGGTGGATGGATCTCAACGCGAGAGAAACTAAGGAGAGAGCTTCTGTGCAATCTTCGAGGGGTGCGAGAACGTGTCCGGGTACGCAGTAAGTATTATGACCGCCGCATTTCAGAAATGGATGGGAGATATGCTGATGTGCCTCTCTCAAGCCTCGCTTGGGCCGAAATGTGCTTCTTGCTTGTTTCTCTAGTCTGGAGTTTCGACTTCGTATTTGAGGGTACAAGTAGTGAAGCCTTTGGAGGCGTTAGCGATCAGTTCAGGGGTAGATTTCGAAAGGGGCGAGTGCTCAAGGCTCGAGTACGTCCGCATGTGCAGCATGCAGAGACTTGGGTAGACTATTCATCTGTTCTAGCTCCTAGGAAACATATTCCCGTGGGCATGGCTATGGGCCGCATTCTCAGGGGCGAGGCTCTGGCAAGAATGAGAGCTGAAAAAGCTTCCAAAAAGGATGGGTAACGTAGGATAGCCAGGTGCGATATTAACTATATGAAAGGTATGTCTGAAATGTTACGAGATTGTCTGTAGGGGCGTGAAAGTGGCCGAGAATCCGATCCGGCAACGTTTTAAATTCATTGTAGTATGAAGATGAGATTCTGCATTTCTGTTCGCTGAGATAGATGAACGAGCTAGACTGAAGCAGGATGAATGCTGAAACCGGAGAGCACAAGAGAGGTCATGCGCATGAAACCTATCTGAGGGCTCTAAATGTGAGGTTCGCCACGAGAAAGGATATATTACACATATGCTAGCAGCTGCGCGTTCCGTAGCAGACATTGAAATGGAACCAATAATCACACATGTGAACCCCTGAAAATGAAGCGTTAGATTCGTACGAAGGCCTATCGGAAAGGATGAAAAGAGGCTGGTTAGCCAATATCTGAATAAACGTGAAGGAACCGCGGTTGGTAGAAGTTGTGTACAGCATCTGTGTAATAGCGCTGGAGTGGGAATCTTGGCATTTGGGGGCCGGTACTACAAGAACGAGGGGAAAAGGGGGTGGGGGGCGTGTTGCTTCTTTCCAATATGTATGAATCTTCCAAGGCGGATTAGAACTTGGTATGGATGATGCCTTGGGGGCCGAGTCCAGGCTAGCCGGATAATGGGCGTTTTGAGTCTCCGCTGGAAGATCAAAATGATACCCACGCGATGTTATCATTAAAGACTCGCTCGCACCTAGTGACGCCATCATAACACCTGCCAAGCCGATATTATGCCAATTCGTGCGCCTTGCCAAGGTGGTGGCTGAATGTGAACCTTCACCAAGTTAGTCCCCTTGCTTGTATTGGTTTCCCATTTATAATGTACAATGTCTTCGTAGCTTGACTATTACCCCGGATCTTTTCCCTTCTCTTGCGGGACTCTCTTGTGCAACCTTAGGCATGATATACTTTATTCACCCGTGCCGAGCTAATTTCTTTCACTTGTGTGATCATGCTGTGGCTACAGAGAGCCTCGCGCAAGAGTTCCTACGCTCCTCGGAATTATTACTCTACCAAATCAGCCCGCCGAAATGGTGGTATAAAAGGCTGCTCGGACAGTTCAAAGTTTTCCTTCTGGCGCCCTGTATACATGGATTGGTCTGTGTTAGCAGGGTTCGGAATCACATTTTCAGTGCTTGGAGTTAGCTGCCAAGTGTTGCTAGACTATTCGAATAAGCACAACGGGCTTGCTACCAGCCGCGTGGGCCTTCACTATCTCTGGACATATGGCCCAACAGCACTACTCACCCTCATCGCATCTTTCTGGTCGCGTGTAGAGTGCCAGGCAAAAATAAGTGCTCCCTGGTGTCGGATGCTTGAGGGTGAAACTACAAGTCAACAATCCGTGCTGTTGGATTACGTGTCCCAGTTCCAACCATTCGCGCTCTATACAGCGGTCAAAAATAAAGATTATTCCGTAGCGGCCTCCACTGTCGCCTCGCTTCTACTTCGACTTACCATTGTCGTTTCTACATCTTTCATTGTATTATCGCCTACTAATATTCAAATGAAAGACGTTGAAGTGACCCTGGATAGCCAATTTATAGACGACCCATCTGGCCTTTCAACAAACGGTGTCCTGGCCTATGCCGCCCTAATTGCAATGATCTCCAAAAATACTTCGCTACCAGACGGAATCTCAGCGGAGTATGCATACGTACAAGCTGAGGCCGACGTGTCAAATATTCTAGAGCTTAAGACGACGGTTGACGGATTTGAGGGAGGTCTCTACTGTAGTCCCGCTACACTCTCTGCAGTTTCAACTACAGAGTCAAATCCGATACACTTGAAGCTGGAGTCAGACATGTGTGAAATAGGCTTTTTTGAAGGATGTTTTTACGGCGAGAGCCACAGAAACGGTGCTGATGTCTGTAACAGTTTCTTTATTCAAGAAAGAGAGTGTACAGGTCCCAAGAACACCCTCGAAAGAGCGATTGGCGTTGTGGTATCTGCTATCGTGTCCAACTACTCTGCTAGCCCCATTATTGGTCCCCATCACCTTACAGACATCACTATCTTACAGGCCAATTCGTTCATATGTATGCCACGCTACCAAATTAAGCCTATTGAAACGGTTAAAACCAGCGCGAATGTCAAGGTGTCGGCGCTTACGAACGCAACGTATGGGCGACTGAGTTCTGTTTCGCCCTGGGACATATGGGACGCTCATTTCGATGCAATTCCAAACCCCGCGAACGCTGGCATGAGTTCAACTAACCTGCTGTCGGGTGAATTAATAGAATTCGATAAATTGTCGTGGCTTGTCTATCTATGGGCAAATCGTACTCAGTCGGGAACACCCTTAAATTATTCGTCCCTGCTTAGCGGAGACACGATTCTTCAACATTTTTCCAGTTATTATCAACAAATTACGGCTATTCTTGCTCGGGTATCCCTCATGAAAGACATCTCAGCACCCTCTACCGGGTCTGCGATAGTGTCCAAGGAACGCTTGCTGGTTCAGATTGTCCCGGCGTGTGTCATGATGGGACTTCTCTCACTTTCAGCAGCAATGGTTATCATTATCTTGTGGAGACAGCCAAAGTTATTGCTCCCGCATAGTCCCAATACTGTCATTGGCAATGCTGTCCTTCTAGCGCATAACCCGTTACGCTTGGCTGAAGTTGGATCTATCTCTATATCTGATCTGAAAACCGTAATGAATCGTTGGCTCTATCGAATTGATAAAGTACGCACCAATGCGCCCAACAACTATCAATCATCCTTTCTGATCGACCAAAAGCGCTCCATGCACAACGACATGGCTGTTAGAGAAATGAAGACGTCTAATTATAGGCCCCTTAGTTTGTCTGTCGCTTTTAGGCTTTTTGCGGTGGTCCTCATCATTAGCGTCGTTACCACTCTCGAAGTATTGTTGAGAAGATCTTGGCGTAATGATGGAATCGCAGACGCCCCAATCGAAAGGAGCAAGTACCAGCTATGGACTATATTTCCGGGTCTTCTTTCGGCGCTGATTAGCATGTACACTGTAGCAGTAGACGCAGATGTTCGTTCGCAGAGCCCCCTCTTACGACTTCGTTGTGGGGCCGCATTCGATGCCCTCAGTTTTGATCTAGTTGACCGACACATATCTGCTGTAATCGTCGAAGAGCTACGTTACCGAAGCTTTGAGTCACTCGCGTCTACATTTTCAGTCACTATTTCTTCCCTGTTAGCTATCTTCTCAGCATCTCTCTTCTTTGCAACTACCTCACCCGCCCAAACGGCTGTACAGCTTAAAACCACCAATGGAATTTACCACATCCCAAGACTTGATGATCCTGATGATGCTTCTTTCTCTGGGTGGACAACTGATCAAGTTGTTCCGGATAGCACTACGCTGATGATCTTACTTAAAAATGCTTCATATCCAGCTTTCACTTACCAAGACCTAGTCTATCCTAAGCTAGTGTTGGATGGCGCACCGCCGAGCTACGTTGCTCAGTCGACAACTATATATAGAGTGACCATTCCAGCAATTCGCCCAAACTTGACGAATTGCGAATTATTCAATCATTCACAAATCTGTACCGTGGTTTCAACCCCAACTATCGGTCCATCTAGGCTCGAGATCTCTGTTAAGCCAAAGGCAGATTGCGGGTTGCCTGGTGGAGCTGTGGACACGTGGGTTACCGAAGCGCCACATGGCCCTACATACTTTGGTCTGTATTCCGGTGCACAGTTCGCTAATGGTTATCGTTACGCCGGGCATGGTTGGGTCTGGGGCTCTTGGACAAATGATTCCTCAGACGATTCAAAAGCCGGATTTGAATCCATGCATGCTCTCATTTGTAATGACACTCTAACTGCTGTAGAAACTTCTGCAGAATTCAATGCAGAGACGATGACTATCAACAATTATGATCTTCCAGCGGGGGGTTATGCTAACGCGTTTAGCCTTACATCCATGGAACCTGTGTGGGTGTTTGATCCCTACTTATTAATGCCTTTTGGGCAGCCAGTGGGGGGCAGTAACAGCAGCTTTGGCCTTGATGGATTTTTCACTATCATAACGAGCTCGCGTTATGCCATACCAGCTGCATACTTGGGAGATCCGTCAATGGTATCGGCAGTGGTAGAATCGATTCAGTTCCACCATCGAATTTTCCTTGTTCAAATCCTAGACCAGCGATGGCGAAACGACAACATTACATCCACTTACAACCATGACCATACTTTCTCACTTCCAAACACCGTTTACAATGCGACAGCTCGGGACCCCAGTGGTCGCAATCGGGTGATACAGGATACAGTATCAACACGAATTCTCCAGTCGCTCCTTGCAGCAATACTCGTCTGCCTCGGTGTCAACTGGTTCTTGATGCGGAATATCAACATAGTGCCCCGTAGTCCGACTAGCATAGCCAATTGGATGGCGCTTCTAGCGGATGGTAACCTCGGTGACTTTTTGCCACAGAACACCGGACTCATGTCCTTGGACGACATTTCCAGATGGTATTTCGGTCAGGATGCCGTTTTCTATCTGGGCTTTAGGAAATCTCCAGCAAGTGGAAAGGAGGTTCTTGGGATATATGTAGTTTCTCAACATTCTGGAGTAGAAAAACCTATGAAACATGTCTCTTCATGGCGTCAGAGACTTTGGGCGTTCGTGCCGTTTAAGATTAAAGATAACAAGAAGTACGTATATCAGCGGGCTGCGGCGGCTGAATGAAAAGTGTACTCTGAATGGCACAAATTTCCTTTGGACCGGAAGGACTTGAGGAGCTATAGAGAAGTAAATCATTTTCAAGCGCTCACAGATTGCAAGAGGCCTCACCAGCGCTCATGATTATGTAAACGCTTTTATTATAATCAAATTTTGACCTGTTGGGTGTTAGTGAACGCTGGATAGGCGACGTGATAAATCATACCAATCATTCGATTCTCCGTTTGCTATCCTTATGTTCTTCCATGATCACTCGGACAAATAGACTCAAGGGATCTACACGTTCATGTCTAAGGACAGGTCTGCTTTCACGTGCTGGAATCATTGATCTGCAACCGACTTACACTAGGTAGGAACTCCAAGATCAGCAGTGCAACGGCAGCAGTACAGCTCCCGAGACTTGATGGTGGTCAGGGTCCCTGATGGAAGATCATCATAGGAACATCTCGGCTTCAGCCGGATCGCCGGATTCGTAGGCGATCTTATTCGCTGTTCAAATAGAAATCTATGCTTATGAAAACCGCTCGAACAAGAACTACGACCACCGGATTACACGTCGCCGGGTATGTAAGCAACTGAACTACCCACTCAACGTGGTACCTTCCCCCCCACTTCTACATCTCTATGTCTGTTACGTTCCCCGCGTAGAAAGTGTAGCCGATGGTTATCCTTTACGGCCTAGTCGCCACGGATGCAAGCTGCCTTAATTCCGCATGACTCGATTATTCCCTACTTGAAATACTGTTAGTAACTTTGACTTCCGGCACGCTACTCGGTCTAGTCATCACACCACAAGGAAAAGACACACTAGACACTCAAAGACCACCCTGAATCGACCTCATACCCCTTTGGCAACAGCCTTATCATCTTCGAGGTCATCTACCACCCTCTAGAGTGGTAGATATGTAGTTATCTGCTTCGCACTCGCATCACGTCCTAGAAATGCCACCCTAATCTGACCATGCTGCAGTGTAGTTGCAATTGCCTATACAGGAAGGACGCCTCAGGGCTAGTGCCACTGGAAACGGATAGACGAGCGACGATCTATGGAGAACCCCTTGCTAGCGAACCATTCGGTATTTGAGATGCCCACCACTTCCCCATCTAAGCCTAAGCCAGACTAGCCTTATGATTCGCTCTTGGCTGGATCTCTGGGGGATCGTAAGCATTTAACTTTAAATGCAAGTCTGACTGCGATAGATAGCAGTTGGCTCATGGACAATAGGTATGAAGCATAGACTAGTAACGTGTAATTCGACCTGCCGGCAAGCGACGTTCCCTGTCAGCCAATAATAACCGATGTTCGGGACTGTGTCTCTGGGACTTGGAACGGGGGCTTACTTAAGATGTCTTGCCTGCACAATCATCTGTCCCCCTTACATATCCAAAAAGGGCAGTCTTGGCGTATGTATGCATGGATCTCCGACCACGCCTCTGTGCTACGGGATGACCGCGACCACCTGGACGTATGCATATACCGACTTCGCAGTAGGTAGCATCCTTCAATGTCCTTCAACTTCCGTGAGGCAGAAACTAGCAAGGGTGGGCTACTTTCAATAAGGCAGTTGGGTCGCACCCCTGCCTCGGTGCCTGTCTGCTTTGGCTGGCCACTCGCTGGATGTGCCCCGCAGAGAAGTCTTGGCTCTCGTCTCATGGAAAGCTTATTATAGCATTATCATCGCTCTCATGCGAATCTAGGAGCTAGGTAGGTAGGTAAGCAAGTAAATGTGCATTTTTCCATCTGAAAAGGACCGACCCTCTGCCGAGGCATTCGGGCGACGGACCAAGAACCCGTGGACTTCTTGCTCATTTGGGTCTCACCAGCGCACACGGGAAGAAGCAAAGTGACAGTAGGCTCAGCAGTTTCGACTTGATTAGGGGCCGTTATATGGCTCTTACATACAATCTTTTGCTCTTAATTCCAAACACGTATAATCTGCGCTTGGCCTGCGCCCCTCTAATCTTCATCCCTTAAACCTTTAGCCCATGTTCAAGCCAGTTACCTGTCAGTCCTACCACTCAGCACACGTGTTTGTCTGATAGTGCTTGAGTTTCACCTGCCTCGAAGAACGAGCCATCATAGGCAAAGCATTATCCTAGAAAATGTTTGGAATTATTCACATGAGTGCAAGGGTAACGTTGCCGTGATGGATCACAAGCGCCACCCCGGAGGGATGTGTACTAGCCCCGGAGCATATGGCGACCTTCCTGGTGAAGCCAAGGGTGGGTTGATGACCGTCACGGGGTAAGAGTCCTATCCTCCAGTGGAATTTCACGAGGAGATTACCATGGAGATATATAAACCTCGTCTCGTTCAGAGCTAGAAGATGTAAATACTGGACTTCACGGGCAATTCTCCTGTTGCTAACTCGCAACTCAGTCTCTCTTTGAGCGTCGTCTTTGCTATTCGAGGTTGACTTTTGAAAATGCAGTTGTCCATCTTAAAGGCCGCAGCTCTCGCTGCGTGGTTACAAACCACTTCGGCCTCACCAGTACAAACCCGGTCCGGTGGCCTCGATGTTGTAGCGACAACGACGACGGCCGACGGCCAAGTCATTGACTGGGTCGTGCCCGAGTCTCAGACCAGCGGCAGCATTGCCAAGACTCCTGCTACTCCGGTCGAGAAGCGCGGTCTGGAAGCCCGCAGAGCAGCGGCGTCTCGAATCCTCCTACAAAACACCCAGCAGGGCCCCAACGGTACCGTGCCCATCGCGCGGGCTAGCGGCACCACCAAGGCCACCAAGCGGCTCCCGACGCAGGCCGACCACGGGAGCGCGGCCAAGATCGACGCCGCTGCCGACGGCTACGCCGGCCAGCATTGGTACGCGAGCTCGGGGCAGAACGTGTTCAACAAGGGCGGCAAGGGCACGTTCAGCCTGTTCAAGGCGTTCACGCAGAGCAACTCGGACTTCTCGCTGCTGCAGACGGCGGTGATCCGCAGCAGCGCGGCGCACGCGGGCACGGGGGCGGTGACGCAGACGGTCGAGGCCGGGTGGATCAACTACCCGAACCAGGTCAGCGCGCCGCACCTGTTCAGCTACTTCACCACCAGCGGCTACGCCACCGAGGGCGACAACATCGGCGGCTGGAACCGCGACCACGCCGGCTGGGTCCAGGTCGACAGCCAGATCTACCCGGGCATCGCCTTCTCGCCGCTCTCGGCCGACGGCGGCTCGCAGTACGAGCTCGAGATCGGCTACTACCTGACCGAGGGCAACTGGTGGCTGTGGTGCCTCGACCGCTACATCGGCTACTACCCGGCGTCGGTGTTCGCGCAGGGCGTCAATGCTGCTGACACGCTCGCCGACCACTCGGATGTCATCGACTTCTACGGCGAGATCTACAACAGCGAGACCGCCATGACTACTACCGACATGGGCAGCGGCGAGTTTCCCAGCGCCGGCTTCGGCAAGTCTGGCTATATCCACAACATCCTGACCATCAACTCCGACAACGTCTATGTCGACTACAACGGTCAGGACCAGCTTGTTGTTAGCGACACTGGGCGATACAACCTCATCACCAGCTGGAGCTCCGGGTCGAGCTGGGGAAGTTATTTCTACCTCGGCGGTCCTGGAGCTGGTGGCCAGATCGGCGCTTAGATAGTTCGTAGCTGGTAGCGGATGAAAGATAAACGCATAGAGGCTTATGTATTTGGATAATAAATCTTTTAGATACTCAGTGGGAATACCATCATGAATGTGATTATCGATGAACTGCAATCCAATTAGTACATACTTGCATTGTGATAATGAAGTGCGGCCAATCCCGAGGTTTTCACTTCTCAACCAGCTAGTAAATCCGGCCACTCTCTTGAGCCTTGTAGTCTATAGGCAAAACAATATTTTGACTGCTTGACAAACAATTTGACCCACTCCAGGCAAAACAACAGCTTTCCGTTTGTTTACAAGCAAAACAATTGATTTTATTTACTTGCTGTTTTGGCAAATATTTAGAAACAATTTTTACTTATTTTTACCACTTATTTTAGTGTTGTTTTTAATGTTTTTGGTTAATAGAAGTAGGTATAGAAAAGTTGGCTTAAGGGTCGTACCAGCCAACCTGGTACCGGGCCCACTTTAAGCCACCAGCCCACCAATCGGAGCCCGTACCTCCCTAGTGCTGACCTATTAAATTAACAGCTTAATTTCAGGGTAGGTACTCCGTAGGTAGGCTAGGTAGGCTAGGTAGGCTAGGTAGATAAGTTGGTGGGTTGGTAGGTTGATAGGTTGGTAGGTTGATAGGTTGGTAGGTTGGTAGGTTGGTAGGTTGGTAGGTTGGTTGGTTGAAGTTCTGAATAGCTTCAAGTGGCTGGCTATACTCCGTAGTGCACGTGATTATTTGCCAATTATTTGAAACAAACCAAACAAGAGATCCGACCAAATCAGTCAAACACGCGTTTTTTAAGTGCTAAACAAGGCAAAACCAAATAATTGCCAATATTTGACTTGTTTTGCCTGTGGGCAGCGCTGCTTGTAGATAAGCACGTACCTCGTTACCTGGATACTGAAGTACCTAAGTATGTCGGTATGGAATGGTTTGGGTATAAAGGAAGTAATTAAAGTCACAGGAGGAGTGTAGGCACGCTGCCTCTTCATTTCACCGTTCATGTGTTTTTATGTCTCTAGTTGCTAGTACCGGTATATCAAGAAGACCCACAGGGTAAAGCTGGGTTGGGCTGGGGTGGGCTATGATATATATATGCACCGCCACATTTGAATTACAAAGTGCACGGATCGCCTCCCGAGGTCTGATACTGTGGCACGAGATAAACCGCTTAAAACGGTATGCATTTACCGACTATGACCCATTTCCAGGATCCACTTCTGGCTCAATTGACTTCGCAACCTTAACTCTCACGTCTCTGTCTCGATGTGTTAGTAGTAAGTGTGTAGAGTTCACGCTTACACATCTCCTTGGACCACTCAGTTTTGGCCCTCCAGAGGACGCCCGTTTGATAACTTTTGTTATCGGATACACATCTTGGTCTCTGCATCGGCAAATAAACAGGGCCGTGGATTGAGCTCTCATCCATCTCATTATCACTTCCACTCAGCGCCTCTAAACTCACCTCATCTTTGGCGTCTATTGGCTTCTATCCATCAACACAACATATTGCCATCGCATACACACACACGCACGCCCGCACGCCCGGACACGCTTGGATTGATCGCCATCTGGACGTACTCCTGTTCCAATTTTAAGATCTTGTCATTATCGAACCCTCTATTTTCAACCTTTACCCAATTCAATCCTCGCCCCTGCGCGATCTCTTCAAAATGGCGGACAAGCAGCAAAAGTACCGCCAGGAGATCCAGCAGATGATGTTCGTCTCTGGCGAGCCCGTAGAACCATCGCCGGAGACCACAGCCATGATCGAAGAGATCGTGCGGCAGCAAGTGATCGAGATGCTGCGCAACTGTACCGAGCTCGCAGCCCGCCGCGGCGCGCGCGCCATCACCATCAACGACCTAATTTTCCAGATCCGCGACGACGCGCCCAAAGTGTCGCGGCTGCGGACATTCTTGTCCTGGAAAGACGTGCGTAAGAGCGCCAAGGACTCCGACGAGAAGGGCGGGGACGCCGACCTCGGCGTAGCCGACGACGCGGGCGGTGCCGGGGTAATGCCTGGCGGAGCCGGGCCGTCAGTCGAAGAAGCGGCCAAGAAGAACAACAAGAAGGCGAAGGTCAAGCTGCCCTGGGAGCCGTCGAGCTACTACAGCCAGGAGGTGCCGGAGTGCGACGAGGACGAGGACGAGGAGGAAGAGGAGATGAACTCGATCACGATCGCGCGGCTGCAGAAGGCCGACGACCGCACGCGCGTCATGACGCGCGAGGAATACGTCACCTGGTCCGAGTACCGCCAGGCCTCCTTCACGTACCGCAAGGGCAAGCGCTTCCGCGAGTGGGCCGGCTTCGGCGTCGTCACCGACTCCAAGCCCAGCGACGACATTGTTGATATCTTAGGTTTCTTGACTTTTGAGATGGTTCAGACGCTGACGGAGGAGGCGATCAAGATTAAAGAACACGAAGACCTCTGGAAGGAACGCGGTGGCGAGAACGGCGGCGTGAGCAAGAAGCGGAAATTGGCCCAGGGTTTGTTTGATCCCCCTAGTGAGGGCAAGACGCCTGTCGAGACGAGACATATCCAGGAGGCGTTCCGACGGCTGCAGTCCCGCCCGAAGAAATCGCGGGCTATGTTGAATGGTTCGAGATTACCGCGGCACACGAGCCTTAAGCTTATCTAGGCCAGGACATGGTTGTGTTATTGGCTACAATGGTGGCACCCGGACGGTGGTGGCTACTGTTACGAGCTACTGGGTGCGGATTACAAGAATAACTCGGCACTGTCTTACGAATTACGTACTATTCACTTGTTTCAACAAACATTCCGGACTGGATAGGCGAGGCAATTTGGCGGTTGGATTACCACAGCGTTTTCTTTTTCTGTTTAATCTGGCGTAAGGGGTTCATATACCTAGAATACAGCGTTGCTATTGGACAATACAGGTTCATTTTCACTTTCATTTTCATTTTCAGATGACATAGATGATTATGTGTGACCGGGAATTGGGGGTTGGAATCAATATGGACAAACGGTTCGGAGTAGAGAAAGGGTTGAATACCTAGCGGATGACGGGCAAATGGCCCCGAGTTCTGATGCTTGTGGTATGCATGCTATTGTGTTTGTCTATAGGTCGGCTATTTGGTGGTTGGTGTTTAGGGTATCGAGCAAGGACTGGGTACGTTCTACGGCGAATAGCATACACTTAGATTCTCGTGATCACTCGAATGACAAGCCCCAAGACCATCACAACTTACTTTGACAGTACCAGCATCGCTGCATTTGCATTCTCTTAGACCTGGTAAATTTCACAGTGCATCTCAATGTTATAAGCGATGAATTCAATGCTTGCATGTTATTCTTTGAGCATACTACCTAAAGTTAAGTAGTTTCCAGAGTGATTTTGCGCAATCCTATTGTCTTCCAACCAAGAAAGACCCAGGCTTTAACGAAAATCTCCTTAATCATTTCTTTCATTGTACAACGGTGAGACCAGCGATACATCGCCAGCAGAGCCAAGGGAGCCAATCCTGATCCTCTTCCTCGGAACACCCAAGTTTATCCTCCTTGATATCGCCGATTTGGATCGCTTCTCATGTAAGGCACATTTTGCAACAGGACAGAAAAATCTCAAAGGGAAAGTGAATTGATGCTTTGAAGGATAGGCCTCAATCGCGGGGGAAGTATCGGACGAGAAGTAGTCAACCTGTATGGCCACACTGTGAAGACCGCATAGCGAGGTTACATTGTTTTCGTTTACAACTCAGCAACCTTGCGGCTGTTGTTGGCGATGATGATGTACTCAGGAATGAGCACAGCCACCAAGGCGAAAGAGAAAGCCACAGCGACAAAGAAGATCTTGACGTAGAGCTTGACAATGCGGAGCCACGAGCCGCGTGAGAGACTCTTCCAAGCATCGACCATGCCGATGTAGCCCTTGCCACCGACGATGGCAGGAACCACTTTGCCGCCGAATGAGCGGTCGAAGGGAACGATAGTATCGTCATCCTCGGGAAGGAACGAGGCCTGGACGCGGGTCAAGATGACCTGGGCGGGAATGACGAGGAATACCTGCGTGGCGAGAAGAGAGAGGATAACCAGGATTCCCTTCCAGGCGTCGTGCTCGTTGTACTGGGGAAGAACATTAGGCTTCTGGGGATCCCAGGTGCTGATGTTCAGAAGAGTGGCGAGCCCGCTGGGCAGGAACGAGGCAAGCTCGAGAGCGACGAAGTACACAATCATGGGCACGGCGGTGGCGCGGAAAGCTCGGGCGAAGGGAGGCGAGCGCTGCCAAAAGTACTTCTTGCTCGGGGCGGAGATGACGATGTGTGTCCAAGCGGCCCAGGGACGGACAAGGCCCACAGCGGCGATAGGCATGGCCACGAAGTTGGGCACGGGCAGGACGCTGGCGGCAGCGCCCACAGCGATAACGGTGACGTTCAGGAAGAGATAGGCGGCGAAGCCACGGAACAACGACTGCCAGCCGGCGAGAGAGTACAGAGTGCGGTAAGTACGTCGGAGCGATGCCGTGACGGCTGGGGGCGCGGTAGCAGCGGCGGTAGCGTCGGTTATGGCCAGGCCATCTTCGGCAAACGACTGACCGTCATCATTGAGCGAGATCGGGTCGTAGGCCGGGGGTGCCGGGTCTTCAACGACAGCGAGCGTCGGGTATACGTGTTGGAGAGTGTAGCTGAGCTGCAGCTCCGAGTTAGCTTTGCCCACTTCATATCACGATCGCTATTGTCATCGTCGCTGTTGTTGTCATAGCTACGATAGGTGTAAAAGATCGGCTATCACAGTGGCGCCAGTACATACAAAGAGGAACGCAGGTACGAAGACGATGGCGTTGACCGCAAAGACGATCCACGCCCAGCTCGGCATCTCGTACCCGTCCATCGAGGCCTCGCCCCGCTTGTAAAGCGTCGTCGCAATATCGCGATACATAGTGGCGACAAGTAACGGCAACTACCACGTTGATCGGAGAATTTAGACTATCCTTGCGGATAGTAACGATAAGGGAAAGACAATGATTGAGAACAGATGGTAGAAAATTGACTGTCGATAGTGGTGACACAGAGCAGAAGTGGAAGATGAAGGAAGGAAACTAAGATAAATAAAGAGAGTAAGAGATGCAAACCCGGCAAGACGAGGCGATGGTTGCCTACTTCTACCTGTCAGCTAACGGTCTGGTCCCTTCCTCTCGGTCACTAATGTGGGTCTGGCAGCAATCAGCTCGTGTACGCATACGCACGAGCAGCAGGCGCGGGTCTGGCACAGCGCTCTTTCCAGCGGCCCAAAGACACCAGTGACACTAAGAAGAGCGCTGCGCCGAGTGTCTGTAACGACCACATCGCTTCGAGACGCAACTCCATACATTTGACCCCTGATCTTGGCGGAAAAACGGACACGCCATTGGTCCGTTCCTCAAGTCAGTCACTGTTTTTGGTCTTTCTGGTGTGGGGGCAAGGAATCTTCCGATGTCATCCGGCCTTAGGAAGTTAGACAGAGCTGCACAGCCCCGCCGTGCCCCAATTGTGGAACTGACACTCTTGATGCGATGGATACTTCTTTCTTCAGCAGCTGCAGCTAGCAATGTGAGGTCATAACACATGGATATCTTGCCTGAAGCATAGTACGTAAGTACCTGCGTGTATACAACTTGAATTGTGTGCATCAACACTACGGCTTATTTAATTTTATTACTGCCGCTGAGAACTATCTAATTATCAAAACGGGCGGCTTCGGTATCAAAGACTCGAATTACCCAACGAGTGAAAAGAAAAGAGCACCGTCACCATGTCAGATATGTCGGCGCCCTCGATCCCGAATCTGCTCGGGCTCCGGGGATCGCGCGGTGGCCGCGGGCTTCGGGGCCGATCACGAGGCCGAGGCGGCCCCCATTCTTCAACCGCCGCGTCCACCCACGATTCTATCATCCAGGGCACCGACACTGATGCGGCTATGTCCCGCATAAGTGCAGTCGACCTGGACTATCTCAAAGATCCGTATGCTCACGCCTTCGTCGTCGCGCGTATGGCCGGCGCCACCTTGAGAAGACTACCCATCATCAACAGAGGTACGATGGCACAAATAAACTCCTGGCATTCGTAACTTGTGCAGCGCTGAGGCCATTATTGCTAGGGACATACACGCGGACTACCGCCCTTGATATGTTGATTGATTCCTTCTTATCGGCAACGGCAGGCAAGCAGCGGCAGATCATCTCGCTCGGTGCAGGGACGGATACTCGTGTCTTCCGTCTATTTCCAAAAGGAGGTCACGGCAAGCTCATTTATCACGAGGTAGACTTCCCGGCCATCACCGACAAGAAGTTCGACATCGTGAAGTCTTCGGCCGTTCTGAGAATGGTGATCCGGACACCTGAACGGACAGATCAGGCGCCGCATACGTGGTGCGACCAGGGGTTGCCTGATGCGAATCAATATTGGTGTCACGGCGTAGACCTAAGAGATCTGTCCGGTCCCGACGTGGCGCAGTTTCAGGGGTTGCAAACGGATATCCCCACATTACTGGTTTCCGAATGCTGCTTATGCTATTTGGAGGTCACAGAGGCGTCCAGCGTGATAAAATACTTCACAGACCAAATACCTTCTCTCGCGCTCATCTTATATGAACCCATACACCCCGAGGACTCCTTCGGCCGGCAAATGGTGTCGAATTTGGCTGCGAGACATATACGGATGCCAACCTTAAAGGAGTATACGGATACCACTGCACAGATGGCTCGTCTGCGGGATGCGGGCTTCGAGTCTGCGTGCAGTCTGACCATAGAACGAATTTGGGAACATTGGATCCCGTTGGACGAGAAAGAGAGGGTTGACAGCTTAGAGGGTCTCGACGAGGTCGAAGAGTGGAATCTCCTGGCTGGGCATTACGCTATCTCCTGGGGCTGGAGAGGAATAGATTTGGAGCCTTGGCGTATCAATAGTCCTTGAGAGTTGCAGCAACACGGTAACACGGTATGAGAGACGAAGGTATAATTACCGAACCAGCATGGCACCGAACAAGCACGGCATTGAACAAGTGCAGCTCTGAACCAGCACAGCAATGAACGTGCGCATCAATGTGTAGGCTACATGGAAATATGAATGTATTGCATGTAATCCTAATAGAACATTGAGTTGGGATCGATCCTGATAGCGCTATATAGTTATTCCCTTCAGCCCCTTTTAGGCGGGGTAACAGCACGCTGCGCACGTGCACGTTGGGATAGGTAGGTACGGAAATCAATCAATCAATCAATTCATATTCAAGCAGTACGCATCCGTATGCAAATGAAAGGAACTAAATTAGCTGAAGCAACTCAATGATATATTTGCAGGGAGAGGATTTGACTATCTCAATATTGGAGATGGCCGAGTAATAGGTAGGAAATTGTATCCGTAAGAAACACTAATCGATCGTCCTTGATATTGTTTGATGTTAATCCTTGCCCACGAAGCACTCGACATCTTCATAGCCGGGAATAGTAACCTGATCAAAGTCCTTCGCATTCCCAGCAAGCGGAACATCAGAGATCTTCAAAACTTCAAAATCATCTATCACAATCTCGCTCTCGTGTTCGACCGCCGGTGCATCCGCAGATGCCGTCTCGCCCTTCGTATACGGTCTATGAGTGACCTTGCCACGATACCGCACTTCATTGAGTCGGTATGCGAAGACGAAATCTGAGGCCTTGCCGAATTCTTCCTCGTCAAGCTTATTGTCCGATATGTTAGCCTCCGCGCCGGCCGCCACCGGTTGGTTTGGTCCACTCGTCTCCGCCTCCGCCCCGACTTTGGTGGAGCGCAGATCTTTGCGCTTCATCCGTGCGCCTACGGCTACACGTATGCCGGTTATCATGTATACCCGCCTCTTGAATATGAAGCTCTTGAGCGTAGCGGGCACATCACCATGACGCATAGCGTCGCAAACATAAGCCAGACTAGGGACCATGATCTCGCTCTGTAGCTCGTCGAAGTGCCACATGTTCTCGTGTGTGCGTGTCACGGTTATTTCGGCCTTCGCGTGTGTAGAGATACAATCAAGCTTCGCCCAGATGCCAAAATGTGTAGAGAGCTCGTCGTGCATTCGCCGGTTCAGGTTCCCTCGGCTGGTTCTTTCGACAAGGAGATCGTTAGGTAGAGGCAGTGGCCTGCTGGCTGCAAAACATAGGCGGGGTCTTTCGGTTCGGCGGTAATCTGACCAAGCTGCAGTGTGCGTCCGGGCTGGAAATTACACGATTTTGTGGATATCCACCGATTGTATACTCTCTCAGCCATCTTGTTTATAAACGAGTTGTTGTGGTATAGGTCTAACTGAGCGGTGTGTTAAATCACAACTATAGGGCCAGTCGCAAGCTGACATATCGTGCAAAATTATGAGGCCTCCCTTCTGCGGCGTTCTGCCTACTCCTATCACGTTCGTATAGCATCTGCTGGGCTAGGCGGTCATCTTGGTCCTCACTACTTAGCCATATAGATATAGGTTACATGAGCTGCGCTTTACTCTCACAGATGTTTGGGCTGCACGAGACAGATGTGATGGGTAGTATGGCCCTAATATGGCCGAAGATTTGGTATATAATTGATTCCCTAGCATATCAATGACCAGTGGTGGTGCTTAAGGTCTAGCTGCAAGCTTGCATTATGCTCTTATCTCTGTTTCCAGTTGGAGTGGGCGCGGGGCAGGTTCCTTTCTATTCACTGCTTTCGATTTACTACGTTGTAATTATGCCTACTTTTTTGTGGCCGCACATACGACCCCCAGCACGATACATACCTACATATTCTTGGTGGCGTTTTACATTACGGATCGGAAAAAGGTTATACAGTTTATATTGAAAACCCCTCACAATACACCAAAGATTGCTGTTATCTCTCCTTCTAATTTGTACCCGATGGATTTTGCAAATCCTGCACTTTTCGTCAATTCATAGATTATCACGATATTACAAGAACCCACTGCCCTCGAACTCCACCATGGTACGATTGCAAGAACTCATAGGATCGACCCTTGTCATCCGGCTAGGCTCTCTTTATACAGAATTTGTAAAGGCTGCAGGTGCCGAGATGGATGGACCCCAGTTTGATCAAAGCGTCCCCCCCACCGAGAAGGAACTCGAGATTCAGTGTGTTATACCGCGTGTGTTGAATATCGTACAACAGGCCGAAAAACTTCTAGCAGATGGCACCTTTTCCGTGGAAGTTGTATCGGATGATGAGCTTCTGCAGAGTCTCAATAACACTATCAGTGTTATGAAACACTGCATTAACGACTTTCACTCCACCTTGCTCAAACATCAGCCCATCCCTTTACAAGTCAATGGTCACGATAAATATCCAATCCTTATGAAGGACATTGAGCAAATCGAAAAGAATTGGTCACAATTTCGGGCGCCAGAGCCATTTGACCTACCTCCACTACCTAGCAATGCGGGTCCAACGCTTCAACAGTCTCAGAACAATACTTATGATGATGTGCCGCTTCTTACGAGATCATCAATTCGCTTGGTTCATCTCAACACCACGCCCGATGAGAGTATCGACGTAACCCTGCGCACGGTAGATTTGGACGATAATCCAAGCTACGCGACACTTTCCTACACTTGGGGGCCTCCATTTACCGTGTTTCGAACGGATCGAGAGAGACGCGAAACCCAGTCACAGCTCGACAACCCCCTATCGCAGATAACAGTTCCAATCACCTGCAATGGGAAGGGTATACGCGTCAGAGAAAACCTGTACAGATTTCTGTGTCGATGGCGGGACGGGTCAATCCTCACCCCAGCTGAGGACAAGCCTAATAAAGAGCGTGGGATCTGGATCGATGCAATCTGCATAAATCAAGATAACCTCGACGAGAAAAATGATCAGGTAGCCATGATGGGTGAGATTTACGGTAAGTCCTGGGGAACGTTTATATGGCTCGGAGAAGAAGACTGCTTCTCGCAGATTGCAATCCCACTGCTAGAAGAGCTTACTATGTTTTCTGGAGACTGGAATTCGCTCCGAAATTGGAGTTGGGAAGACGTCAACAACGACCTTCTCAAGCGCGGATTGCCGTTTATACCGTCGTGGGATTTCGTATGTCTCTTTGCATTCCTACGCCGTTCATGGTTTCGGCGTGCGTGGATCACGCAAGAGTTTGCTTTAACGCCACAGCTTTGGCTCTTTTGCGGCGACGTCATCATTCCAGACTGGCGCATTCCTACAAACGCAGTGATGTATCTCGATTTGGCGGGCATGACTCCTATTTTGGATACAACTGTATTTTGCGAGATTCTCGATGCCGATTATGAAGATCGCAATCCGAAGACGATCAATCCATTTGGTCCTATGCGGGTTGAGGGCGACCCGTCTCAGCGGAGGCTATTCTGCACGAACACTGGCGACGCTTATGTTGGAACTGGAATGACTATTCTAAATTTACACAACATTAGGACATCAGATGTTTCGACACATCCTGTCGACGTTGTTCCTTTTGTGGTTGGGCCGGCGCCTGTCCAAGAAAGAATTCTTGAATTGTTCAACGCGTCTAGAGCTATGCAAGCGACAAACCCGCGAGACAAGGTATACGCGCTTCTGGGGGTTGCAAAGCGGCCTTGCTATAGCCATACCGATCCTCATCCAGGTCGCCGGGAGATAATACCAAGGTATCAGATGAGTGTTGAGGCGGTTTACCTGGAAGCAAGCTGGTACCTGCTGCTCACGGAGCAGAATCTTGAACTTTTGTCGAGTTCACAGCATCGTAGTGCGGTCAACAAGAATATGCCGTCATGGGTGACGGATTGGGAAACACTAGGCGACACTAATGTTTTGATAGCACCACTGCACGAACCGGGCTGGAGAGCTTGCGGAGATTCGAGGTGGGAGGTACCGGAAACAGGCCTGTACATGCCAACGCTGACGGTGCAGGGTTGGAAAACCTGCACCATAGTGGCAGCTGTGCAAGGCGAATTCTGTTTGAGTAAGGCAGCCCTTATTGCTGCCGATACCCCGGACAGTTATCAGCTGGTTTCAAGTAGCCAAACAAGAATTGAGGCCTTTTGGCGCACGCTGGTTGCTGATCATGTTGATCGGCAAAACCCTGCTCCCCAGCAATGTGAAAATGAATTCATGCATTTGTGGGCGTCAGAGGTACGAGAGGCGCGCATGAAATGTGAAGAGGGGAACAAAGGGATTTCTGAGAGTGCTGCAAAGACTGTGCAGCGTTTTGAGCGAGCAGAAGCTCGACTAGGGCTTTGCTCCGACAGTGTCACCAATACAGAGCGGCCGTGGGCAGAAAGCCAGTTTTGCTTCATTGCTCGCTTTGACAGAACTTCTTTGAGCAGGACGGTGTTTCGAACAGAGGAGAATTTCCTCGGAAATGGCCCGAGGCGATTAAGAGAGAATGACCAGGTGTGGATACTAGCTGGCGCCAATGTCCCAATGGTGCTTCGCCCTCAGGCCTCTGGTTATTACCAACTTGTGGGTGAGGCATATGTGCATGGGATAATGAATGGAGAAGTACGAAAAGATTGTCCAAAGTTAACAATTACATTGGTGTGACGGATTTGTTCCGTTCTCTTCTATATGATTGATCGCCAGAGGTGCTTCACACCACCGATTCCACTGAGCCAAACCCGCTGGCGCGCCACAATGAAATTAAGGAGGGTGCCCAAAGGTCCATCGCCTTGACCAAGGAATGATGCGCACCGCTGAGAAGAGAGGATGCTGCCGCGAGGCCGAGGACAGCCAACTTGTCCTCGGAGCCGCCGAGTACCAACCAAATGTTCAGTGCCCTGTACGCAGTTTCGATAGCGCATAGGCCATGAACAGGCCTCTGGCAATCCACGACACTACCAAGGGATCATCCTCGACGAGAAAGTATTCGTTTTCCGTGCGGTCTTACGGGAAGCAGCCATTACCGTGCGGAGCCAGCGTGGCGCAAGGGTTAATCATGAGTTTCAGTTAGACCTTGGAGACGGGTAGCATAAAACCCCTATTGGTCCTCATGTTGATGATCCAGAGGTAGTCAACATAGGTGCCGGGCTTGTCGCCATCTTCCGGCGCCCTATGCTCGCGCACAACACACGTCAATACTTGACTTAGGCGTGTCGAGGGGATAGTATCTTGCAGATATTGGCGTCAGCAGCATTTGCAACTAGCGGTAGCTTGTAGAAGTCCTACATGATCATCTAATGCCTCTAATCCAACAGCTTTTAGCGCAGCAAGTACGTGCCCCTAGACCTCCTAAAGGGCCGATATTTCCAGTAAGGCTTAGTCTTCGGACACTCTAACCCCCTATTTGCACTTAACAAAATGGGGTGCGAGAATGAAATAAGGGTCAAAGAAACAAGGCGTTGAAGTTGCGATAGAGCTTCATTGTTACAGAACAGGAACACAGCATTGCAGTTACTGTTACACCACTCGTACCTTACAGCCAGACTGGAATCTTGTCAAGTCAGACACCCGGCCATCTACACTCTCTGATACGGGTATTGTACTACCGTAACACTTATCATGCCGCTCAATTATCAGTGCTGCTTTCAAACATCCGTATTGTAGCGAGATAGCAGGGATGTTTTGATTTCCGTGGTTTACATCAACCATAAGCACACACTTGAAGGCCTCGTGTTTCATAGTTACCAAGGCATAATTATTGGAAGTCCTCGTAAACAATGCGGTTGTAATACCGATTGTAAAGCCATTGAATTTTGACGTCTGGCATTTCTCGAGTTTTATGTTTCTATGATCTTTATCAAGCAACTGCAGAACCAATCATCAGTCCACAGATAACCATCTCAAACCCAGACCACTTACAAGTGCCTAATTTCCACAGCAAGTCACAATGGCAAGTCACCCGATTTACCGCGGTAATCAATCTTGCGAATGGCCGACTTTCGCGCAGACCGGGTTCAAAATCAAGTGTCAATGTGCGATCTGCAACTCGTTTCTGGCCATCACGACACCCACTACTGAGGAGGACGTCGAGGCATTTACAATTCTGCCCTCATGCGGTCATGCTTTTGGTTATCACGTAAGTGATCCCTGGAACCATTTTCTTCATGCTCTGGTAACTCTCAGAGGCCACAGTTGCCTATCGGGGGCACAAACGTGTCTCGAGAGCGTGTAGAACTCCCCAAACTTTTCCCTGTGAAAATAATTACTGACTTCAGCGATTATAGTGCATTTGGAACAGATTCCTGAACATTGACACTGAGGCCAAGTGTCTAACGTGCGGCGTTTCGGCTAGACATCAGTGCGGCCACTTAGCCAAACTTGAGAAGATGGAACAGAAAAATAATTTTCTAAGCGTGAAGGCGGTGGACCCCAGCGCCTTTCCATCGCGCTGTCAGGACTGTGCGCGTAATCGTCCCCATGAGCTGTTTGATGGGTTGAGACAACCAGATCAGAAGAATGCTTGGCGAAATCTCATCGGCCGACATAAGTCATAGTGCGCTTCATACACGTGAGGGCCGCGGGGGGTGAGAGGATGTTAAGGACTGCAGGTTTTGTTGTCTTCAGCAAATGTGAGAAGATAGTCGGTCTTATTATATGGTACTTAAGAACCTGTTTGTGCTGCTGTGAAAATTAGTAAGTGATTTGCCCCCTTCTTATGAGTTTACCATCCCTATTCCATTTACACATTGATAGAGTGTTGTGACCGCAGAGGAAATGGAGATATGTGCGAAACAAGTCAGTAGTGAAGTAGCCTAGGTCTCAATAGATTGATCAATTTATTCTTAAACTTATGAGCCAATAGACATAAACATATATAATTACATGAAACAGGTGTATACCTATGCATACAACCACCTCAAGGTAAATAACCTTCAAACCCTTTCAATGTTTCATGAATATGCGGTCTACGTAGCAGGTTTTCCTAGTTTTTCATAGCGGCTCTGTGTCTTTGTCTCTCTTCTTCACAGGTGGTATTGCATGCCGAGCAAGTGTATCCATCCTTCTCGACGTTGACCCGCGTAAGGCAGCGCGTGCAGCGCCACCACTGGGTGTTGATATTGCGTGTCTGCCACCAGGACTCACGTGCGCTCTCTGAAGGCTTGCGACGGACGAGGTCTTCGAGATGGAATTCTCTGAGGTGGTCGCGATAGTGGTCCCGGCGTTGGAAAGGGGCGTCGCCACCTCGGTGACAGCCCCTCCTGTCGCATCGAAATGAATCTTTTGGTTTATGTATCTGCTCGCAATGGCGTTCAAGATCTGCTCTCCGCCGGAAGCTCATCCCACAATGTTCATAGAGGCACGAGTACATCTTTACATCAGTTGTAGACCGAGAATGGTGTGGCATTGCGGTTTCTGGTGTCATGGCGTTTATCCTTGCTGGGCGTGGCGCTCTAGGTTGAAGATGTGGCTTCAACCTCCAGTATGGCAACTCGCCATGATCAGGATCAACAATAAAGTCGTAGTCTAAGTACCAAGACGACGAGTCGTAATCATTCCGCGATGTGCCTCCATCCACAGTTGGCGAGACCTCATCAAAACGTAACGTGTTGGCGTCCGAAAACCGCGAATATCCATCAAAAGGTAATGTGCCGTGATCACTAGCAGCATCCATGTCTCTGTTGTTAGGCTGTCTGGAAGCCTGATCGTCGCGAGGGTCCATTAACAAAGTGCACCAGTCGCAGAGAGAGGAGTGTTCCAGTATTGGAGCAAAGAAGCACTGACGTTCCAGCGGCCCCTTTCACACCTGTGAGCCTGTTTCGGCCCCGACGACCCGCGGATCTGACACCCGTGCTTATCTGAGGGGTAATCTGGACGAGTAGTATTATCATACGGAAATGTTGATAATCTCCAACCCGCTCCTAATTGGCTGCTCATACTCACAGATGGGTGTCAGTTCCAGATTCCTATTGGAAAAGTGGCTTAGAGGATCGACGCACAAGATCATCTCTCCCGCCGAAGATCGGCTAGGCGCTTTGAAACCGCGACGACACAGGGCTGACATGCAGCGAGTTGAGACGTTCTTATCTGCTTCTCAGGGCAGTGCTAGCTCGGGAAGATAATTGGAGGAGCTTGATTGAACATACCTTTCATGAGCTTAAGATGACAGGTTGATTATTTCCAGTGCACGCAAGACCAATCCTCGTCCCCCTGAGGCCAATATGAGGATGCATTATATAGTATTCGAATGGTTAGACCTGTACCATGACGCGTGATACTGATCACCGTCTAGATCTCAATAACCACCATAGTGGCACTGAGTAGCGAAGACCTCTTGGCTGCAGCGTGGTAACCTTATAGCAACTGCAATGCATAGTATCGAAAGAGAAGGAATGATTACGCTGGCTTGAACTCAGCATCACAATACCATACCCTGTGCTGTTACTTTGAACGATGGACACCTCTACGTCACTTCGAGTACAGATTACAGGCCAAGAGTCCTCAGTCAAAGTATTTCTTTGAGGAGTTTTACGTGTTGGTTTATTTCAGTGATCGTGACATACAAGCTTCATACTTATTGCTCCCTTGACACTGTAGCGCATGTAAGTAATTGGTGAGCGATAAGATGTCTCTCCTGAGGTAGGCTATAGACACTGTGACTTCGTATTGCTACACTACTTGATAGTGCATGTAGACTATTTGTTGCTCATACTGTTGTACGAGGTGATACAGTACATTTACTGCGATCGAACAGCTCAACACAAATTCCAGGGGCAGTGCCGCCATACGCGCGAACAGGTCTAACCCAAGTTTCCATCCCGCCTCGCTTGCGTTGTCACTGAAGTATTCACAGGCCATTGACGTCCATGTTAATGAATCGGAGCTGGCGAAGGCTGCCAACCTCCTTGGCAGTGCTGAGTCTTCGCGGAGCGTCATCAGAGTCAAACGTAGAAATGGTGAGAACTGAGTCGTTGTCAGTACCGATGCGGGCGACAGTTGAGATGCCGGGCGCAACAACCTGGTCGCACTCGTAGCGTTGACCGGCTTGGTTTTGATAGCTATGCAAGATCCCGTAAGCTTCCTTCGATCATGAAATATTCCAGAGACAATACGGACTCCCCTCCACTATCCTGCGGCGGCACTGCGGGCTCGGATGTTGGGTCAGGAGAAACGTGTCCGAATAGGCGATACCTGTTTTTTGAGTGTTGTTGAAATAAGCTCCGGCCGAATGGATCATCAGAAACTTATCATCCAACGCACGTATGTTCTGCGTCTCGATCAACATGAAGTTGTGGTTGTCTGTGACGTAGTCCTTCGCATTCAGGTCGTTATCAGGCACCAGGACGAACGTAGCATTGCCGCCGGGCGCTTTAGTCCGGAGATCATCTATTGGCCGGGTGGCAATACCGTCGCGTTTTGGTTTGGAGCTCTGGTGCTTGGAGTGCAGTAGATAGAGCTCTCCGGAGGGTGTCCTGAGTTACATGCCATCGTAGTTGGCGTGTTCGGACGTTGAGAAAGACTCTAAAGCAGCTAATACCAGACCCAAGACGTAGACGTATGTCTGACAGCAGATGCACATACGCAATAGTGCCCTAGCCGCTGGTTCCATCGCATTTGGAGGTGTTTCGCAGGTACGACATTATGGCAGCATCTCATAATATGTTGGCGCCAGAGCCGCTCTGGAATGTGTAGATGCCTGCGGTGCTGCGAATATGCGTATTGGTGTTCTTATGCTTCAATATCTCACTATTCGTACAAGTGTTAGCGCGCAAAGAGGCGCATCTCGATTGAAGGGAAGCATCGCACTCTAATATGTAATCGGACGTGGTGCTACTGATGTATACTCCCTGGGTGCGTTCAAAAGAGCCATAGCAAGAAGTATGGATCTGAAATGTATTCGCCGCCTTGGCCTTCACTTTGGTTGTCGGGTGGATGGAGATAGTGGCCTTGGCTTTTACTAGAATGGCGAAAGTAGCAAGATAAATGAGCGATAAAAATATTAACTTTTTCTAAAACTGACAGAAACAAATGAGAGCGAAGATGGCCCCTTTTAAACCATTTCGGGGCTACAACACGTGCTGCACCACGGCAATTCATGCGCTAAGGCAATCAGTATACGCAGATCTTTGAGCGCGTCGATCGCTGGATGATGAAATGAATTAAGATGCATCTCACCTTATTCGATGATTTTCGATTGATATTAGATGTTTGTCAAACTTACCAGAATAGGTCGTTTACATACTGATGATTGGATTGGCCCTTGTAAAAAAGTTGTCTCTACTTGCCACTGCATCCTGGGCTTAATACAGGTATAGCAGCGTCACCACGCTTAATGGTGGGTTGACATTCGCCTCGAAATGACATGTTGGCAATGAAAACTTCTTACTAGAAATCCACATACAAGATATATATAAGTCCTGATTGATGCTGGACTTGGAATTTCAATTTTCACTTCTCACGCATCTCCTGAATTTATCATTCCTGCCGCGAGCTCTCTGACCACTATCTCATCATCTCAAGCGCTCAATCGCGAAGTGCAACGCTCCCCCTTTATCATCAATAACTAGATAAATACATTTACGCACAACCAAATTTCTACCTCATGGAAACTACAACCATGCCGTCGCGAAGTTCGCGTTCGAACACAGATAAATTTCTGGGTGGACTCGAAGCTGGCCGAGTGATGGAAGCCGTCAAAGAGGTGAAGCCATCGCACTCAAGCAGTGGACATCACCGACAACACCACAGCACCCGCGACTATGACTATTACGACGAAGGTGCACCTCGCCACAGCCGCTACGATGAAGTCTATCCCGAGGATGACAGATACGTCGATGTCAGCCCAGAGCCGCCAAGACATCGCTCTGCACACTCGGACAGATACTACGATGACGGACGCAGCCATCACAGCCACCACCGTGGTCATGGGCACGGCCATGGCAGTGAGAAATCATCGAGCGCGTACGTTGGTCCGGACCTGAAACAGGCCGCGGGCGCTGCAGTCGCTGCGGGAGCGATCGAGGCCTTTAGATCGCGAAACGACGCCGACAGGACTATGCGCGTTGCCACAGCTGCCCTTGGGGCGGCGGCTACCCAATCAGCTATGGAGACAACTCGTCCACATAAAGAAAAGCGACATATTGTTGAGAGTGCGATTGCAGGGCTGGTGGAGAATAGGGCTATCAACGGACCAAGACGTTGAGGACTGGCATGTTGAAGCTGTGCACGTTGTCGAGGTAGGAGATGAGCTTTGAGGCGTTGATTTGATGAACTGTTGTTGCCGGTATACATTGGAGGCTTAATATTATTAGATCAGATGGGGAGACTAGAATCACTAGATGTCTAGGTCGGATTCTATTTGTACTGAGAGTATCGCGAGCGGGCTTGAAGCATGAAAATTGATTTTTTTAAGAGTTTGTCGGATATCTATATCAACTGGTTGCTGCGCGGAAGTGACCTGGGTAAACTGTCTTGCTTACAATATAACATCTTGACTCTGTATACCTGCTTTGATGTTTAAATGAGAGCATAGGTATGCTAGAATCTTAGTTAGAGGGCCGCGCTATACTGAATAATCACATTTCTATGCTGTCATCACCGGTGACTGCTCTTCTTATATCAAGTTAGGGAATGATTTTGTCGCTTCCCGCTAGAACGGCCCCAAATGCCTCGTCGAGAATCTTAATGCCTTCTTTTATCTCGTCGGCACTGATCGTGACGGGAGGTGCGAGGCGGAAAACACCGCCCATGCCAGGCAAGTTTACTATGTTGCATGACAGACCCAGCTCAAGCGCATTGTCAGACACAAGTTGACCCAGATCAGCTCCCGGGGCCTTTGTTTTGGCATCTGCGATGATCTCGATGGCTTGGAATAAGCTTCTGCCGCGGACATCCCCGATACACCAGTACTTCTCCTGTAACGCTTCAAGACCAGCACGCAGCTGATCTCCGCGCTCCTTGGCACGCTGGGCGATGTTCTCTCGTTCGACGATCTCAAGGACTTTGTCGCCTATCGCAGCGGTCAAAGGGTCGTTGAGATGTGTAGTGAGCCATAGGAATTTTGATTGTGTGAGCCCGCGCGCAATCTCATCCGTCGTACTAACAGAGCCTAGGGGAAGACCACATCCGAGGGTCTTGGAGAGACATAAGATATCCGGCACAATGTCCTCATCTTCGAAAGCGAACATCTTCCCCGTACGCCCAACGCCCGTCTGCGCTTCATCCATAATCACAAGCATGTCTCTCTTCTTGCACTCCTCTATCATTCGCTTCAAGTACCCCTTTGGCGGCACGAGAATGCCACCCGTAGACAGAATAGGTTCCATGATGAAGGCGGCCAGTGATCCTACGCTCTGACGATCGATCATGGACCAACCGAACTCGAGCTCTGTCTCCCAATCATACGCGCCATCTAGCGTGCGGAATGGCGAGCGATAGGCGTACGGAGCCGGGAATGCCAACATGCCTGGCGTCGCCGGCCCTGAATTTTTGCGTCCCGCCGAGTATGTAGCAGACCCGGCTCCCTGGGTCAGGCCGTGAAAACTCGCCGTGAAGGCCACGACCTCGAATTTCCCCGTATATACCTTGGCCATCTTTAGGGCCGCTTCTGTTGTCTCTGATCCGGTGTTTAGGAAAAATGACTTGGAGAGCGGTGCGGGTAAGAAACGAGCTAGTCTCTCGGCAAGCGCAACGACAGGCCGTGTGATCATGTTACTCAGGAGGTGGTCGAGCTCCGCGGCGTTCGTTTTGATTACTTCAACGATCTCCGGGTGAGAGTGCCCGAGCAGCGAGCTCATCTGTCCAGACGTGAAGTCGAGAACTTCGCGGCCATCCTGAGCGTACAGTTTAGTTCCGGACGCTCTGGTGATGACGACGGGCGAATAAGGGACGCCAGTGCTCATCAAATACTTGTCGGCCTTGGCCCAGAATTCATCATCTTGGAGCTGTGCCATCGTGTCTACTTCAAGGAAGCAGGAGTATAGATTAAAAGATATTTGATAAAGAATTGAACCAAGATGCCACACCGAACATGACCGACTGAACAAGATGCTCTCCACGACCTATATCATGATTATCATTACCTACGTGCAGATAAGGGGTTGACCGCGCATCGGATTCGCATCGTCGGCCGTAGTGGAGTAGGCATGTCCACTCCTCCACCATAGCGCTCCATTTGTGGCCATCGGTTCTCCGGCTACGGCGTCCATCCCTGAGAAATAGTTAGGCAATGTTATCATCATAACCAAGTTTCGCGTACGAGTGGACACAGCAAAATGTATAAGCATACATTTAGGACTTTGAAATGGTTTTGTACGACAGCTGAGAAGACATTAATCACTTTACGCTTAGAATTCAAGCAAGTATGATCGTGAGATTTTGCGAGACATCGCTAAAATATTGATGAAGGTCTGACAGCTACCCCTCAGTTACCCCGAAGCTATCCCTCGCAGATATGCTCCCACTAATCTCCGCTTGACGGGGCGATCCGGATACGCTGTAGGGCTAGTCCCACCTAACTTTGTCTCACTGAGTTTAGCGATACACGTCAAGGATTTAGAGGCCGATCACCCCTGGATCTAAACGATCCCATAAACCTACTTAAGCTACTATCACTCAGAATATCAAGCGGCCAGCCTCGCTAAGAAAATTACGAGTTTCATTTCAGTCATAGACTCATTGAATATCACCATGGACCAGACTGCAGCCAACTCATCTCGAAGCGGGCCCCCCGTTTTCGTTTCCCTGGGAATGCTGGTGCTCGATGAGCTGCGCTTCCCCCACCTCAAGACCGTAGCTGACGTGCCAGGTGGATCTGGCTTATACGGTATGAGCCTATCTTCGCTCATCGCCCCCGCAGTCTAGTATTGAATTAATCTCCGAAATTAGCGACTCTCGGCGCTCGACTATTCAAACCCGGCCCCAGTGCCGCCGATGTGGGCTGTGTCATTAAGGCCGGGTATGACATTCCCGAGTCCACAGTCCGCCTGCTGGAGTCCTGGGAGATGACACTGCTTTTGGTCCGCGAGGCAGACAAGCAGTGCACTCGGGGGCTTTTGGAGTATGAGGACGAAGACCTCATTCGTGCGTAATTGATGAAACCTCGTATGCGCAACTACGATTGACCCTGGCACAGATAACACTTTCAACTATACGACCCCGCCACTACGGCCTGCACCCTCTGATCTGCAAACCTCTCCGCTGCTTTTCGCGAAGAGTTTTCATTTCCTGTCGCTCCCGGTAGATCTGGAGCGCCAAGTGGCCTCTCTACTTCAGCTGAGAGCAGAACAAGGCATTCACGAACGGCCCCTGATTGTATGGGAACCTGCGCCCATGGGCTGCGATTCCATCAACTTGGCAAGCCACTTTAGTGCATGCGCCCTAGTCGACGTCATCTCGCCAAACCGTGCAGAACTACGTTTTCTTCTCGAGGGGAAGGATAAATCCCAGGTCGAGTTCTCTCAGTCTATCGTAGAGGCCCAAGCTGCGAGATTCGTTGAGGCGGGCATTGGGCCTACCCAAGAAGGCCTGATTGTAGTTCGTGCAGGGGAGCACGGCGTTTTGATTCTGTCGAAGACTAGGAAGGCCGAATGGCTGCCTACATACTACGGCAAAGACGACAGTGACAAGGTCATTGATGCTACAGGGGCGGGCAATGCTTTCTTGGGGGCGTTCGCCGTCACACTTCAAGAAACGAAAGATCCTAGAGAAGCTGCACTGAGGGGCTCAGTGGCATCGAGTTATGCATTGGAGCAGTTTGGCCCTCCGAAACTCACGACTTCACCTTCAGGCGAGGAACTTTGGAACGAGTCTGCCGTTATGTCGCGCTTGAATAATCTCAAAACACGTGTCGCGAGGGGCTAAAAAAGATTATAGATATGAGAGTTCGTCGTTAGTTAGACCGGGTTATATAAGATGTGTGCTAAACACTAGGCAAATTGAAAGGCTTCATCCTCACACCTGGAATTGCATGCTCGAGACACGCTGTAGCTAGTTTCTTGGAAGCGACGGGACCCCTAGTTCCACGATATAGTAGGCTACTGCAGGAGATTGGCTCTTAGTGTCACGGTTGCCCAATGAGAAGTCCTACATACGCCTTAATTTAAGCACTTGTATCTCAGAACATTAACCTTCAGGATAAACCCATTCGCAGCCCCCAGTTTAGCCCAGAGTAGGCGTTCAGTGATGACCTTACAGGAATCCAAACCGGGGCCCCAGGATAGACATTTACGGTCGATGACAAGGTATCACGGGGGTGCACTGGCTTCTTGACGTTTTCCTTCGTTGTACCCATCGGTTTCATATCTATCTATACAGCAACCTATAGGTGCCGAAGGCTCGGTACGACATGACTGTGGCGGAGTATAGATCTGTTTTAATACATGATTATGCAGCGGGAACCTACTGCCATACATGGATTCATCGTATAATACCCCGCCGCTCAATTTGGTGCACAAGCTAGAACTCATCGCCAATGCAACGACGACGAAGTGGGACCAAGGCGCAGTCAAGCTGTGCGTATCAGACGATCCGCGTAAGTCAGGCAGCTTTTATGGAGTTGATTATTAGGAGTTGATCCTAGGCAGACTGGCGTAGCTAACAAAATGATAGACATGACGAGGTTGGGTGAAGGCGCGGTGATAGCAGTATGGATACGTGGCGCTACGACCCTAGACGCAGCGGTGGTAATGATGATTGTTAATTTGAAAAGTGTTTAAATTTTAGAATGAAGTTACGTACACGGTAGGCTGAAAGCTTAGTACGGGGTGGGATTGGCATGTAGTCATTCTTCAGGCTACCCCTTTTTTGCGATACAGCTACCCTCGATTATCTTAGAATCTATTACTAGAGCTGGTAATGAAGATGGGATCCAAGATTGTGGAAGGAAGACACGAGCAGATCATTAAGTATTTCATTAATAAAGCTAGACGAGGTCTACTTCGCTTGAGTCTAACCTTTAATCGGACCCCAAGTTGTGGCGTCCTTCCTCCTGTCTCATGCGGGCCATTCGTGGCGGATGATCATATTACCGGTTGGGTTGGGGGCCACTCACGCCGGTAATGAAACCTAGGCCGGTGATTCAAGGGCCAAGAATGATGATACGAGAAGTAGTTGTGGCAAGTTGACCTAACGCTCTAGAGATAGTTTGTGATTATTACACGTGATAATAGATCGGCGAGTAATCCGGGCTGCAGTTTGCGCAGAACGCGACATCCCGTAGACTTCTATGAATGATAATTCTTTCGGCTTATTAAGCATGACGATCTAGACTCGCCCCGGTCAATATGGGAGAGAATGAGTCTCATGAGTGCTGTATGTTTAGGCCCGCACTCGACTATGTGGTACGAGGTCAAAGAGATTGACAGACATATTACAGTCGCAACAATCACCTAGTACTGTCTTCAAATTTGATGTTGCATTACAAGACTTGCATCTACCAGCATCAAGATTGCTACTGAATATCCTGAAACTCGGGGCCTCGCTGCACGCGCCGCAGCTCTGCGTTAATATAGATTTGACCGCCACGATAAGCCCCTTATTACTCCGAGGCTATGCGAAACACTATAGGTATAATCATTGATAGACCCAAAGGCGTACTGGCCATGGTAAACAACGAATTAATTTCCAATTAAGAGATTAGAGATGAATGTCATTGAATGAGCTAAGAAGGAAACATGAAAAACGTTGCGCAAGTATACCAAAGACATTCCTCTTCTATCGTCGACGAGCTATTTGCAGTGGCACTTCCATTGTGCAGATCATAGAGATAATTGTGTTACCAATCTCCTTGGTCTGCCTCAGTCATTTCTAGAGAATCCATAGATAGCCTATCCAACTCAACGCCATCACAAGTTTGAATGGTTGGAAACACTGCTACCGGATTCCCCGCTCCGGTGAAGACGATGATGGGTTTGAACTTGCTATAATCTCTTTTATACCGTCGGTAATTGATATAATTTCGGATTTCAAGATAGAGAAAGATAGCGCTGACTGATCTGTGCCCGTTCTATCTCAGCAATAAAAATCTGTGGCATAGCTTTCAGGGAAGGAGTATATACCCGATTAAGAGACAGAATATTAACGTTAAAACTAAGCTTTGCAGGGGCAGGCCGATTTGGGCAATCATGATCAATTCGATCAAATTAACGATGGCGAGAACAATAAAAGACGCCAAAAAAGCAAACTCGGCAAATAGCGAGGCCTCTAAGGGAAGCAGTCGAAATTTCCCGCGTATGAACAAGAGATTGACCAAATCGTGATAGATAACTGTGGGGCACTGATGCTACCATTAGCACGGTAAATTCATAGTCATGAGTGTAATACTTGCTACCACATAAGATAGAAAAAAGAGAGGCCCAAGCCAGACAAATAAGGTCCAATATAAGTAGATAATAGATGGCTGCAGCCGCAGCAGCCTTAGATATTGTCGCTTTCTGTTCCATGGTAGAGCGGGATTGGTGTGGAACGACTCATTTTCTGCATCTCCGCGAGTGGAATTATCCTTCATCTCCCCCGCAACCTTCACCGAGAAGCGGATAAACTGATCTGGAAGTGAACGATGTGCGCTTGTTTGAGCCCAAGTCAATTGTCACCTCAATACTTGTCAGCCTTGATAATATCTTGATCGTAGATTATACTGCTTACCATTCGGACGGGCTCTGTTCTAAAACGAGATGGATGCTAACCGCTCGTATTATCTTAGCACTCATCTAACAACTATTATAAAAGAAGGTGCTGGACTGCCGTTTGAAGAATTGCTCGAAGTGCCTATTATTTCAACTGGTCGGGGATGATGTAAACTTGTCAGATGCATTAGGGGCTTAGGTAGCTTCCTAAGCGGTGTGGGGATCAGGTAATACCAGGGGACGATAAATGATGTTGAGAGTTTAGCATTCGAAGCATTACGCTGCGGTAGCATGGCACCCTTGAAATTAAAGGGGGAGGCATTGCTCAAAATCCTGTGGACCTTGGCAGAAATCTGTCCTACCCAAGTACAAAGTACATATCTATGGGGTCCACATTCTGCGCCAGAGAATCTACCACTTAGCGTAGTAGTTTAAATAATTGGTGATTTCTATTTCATGAACAGTTTTACACTTGTTAAATTCGTTTGTCCATTTGCAACCAGACCTCTTACTGCGTCTAAAGTTCCAGCACGTTCAGCTTCCATGGGCTTGTTTGGCCTCTCAGTACTCTATCACAAGGGATGGAGGCGTACCGGAATCATCAACGTCATCCTAACATATATATGCACTTTGGCGCTGTTGATCTGCCTTATCATCAGCATATCTCAGCCAGGGGCTTCTCTACTTAAATCGAACATTATTTTTCAGGGCAGCTGTACTACATCAACTAATTTGAGCTTATTTCTTCATTTACTTCTTAACGGCATCTCAACTGCTATCCTTGCATCATCAAATTTTTTCATGCAAATTCTTAGTGCCCCTTCGCGCCACGAAATTGATAGCGCTCACCAATGGCTCCGAGCTCTGGACATCGGAATACCATCTATTAAGAATTTATCGCATATGTCGAGGCTAAAAACTGCCAGTTGGATTGTATTTCTCATCAGCTCCCTTCCCATCCATTTATTTTTCAATAGCGCGGTGTTCGAGACAACGTACCTTGACTCTAGGTGGACAATGACATTGGCCACAGAGGCCTTCACCAAGGGAGCTGCGTTCTTTCCACCAGGAGCTAGTCTGTCACCAGCTGGAGAATTTAATTCACCCAATTGCTATGGTAATTACAGCCGCAATGAAAAGGGGTGTTACGGAGGAGACATTCCAATCAGCCAGTATTGGGACGTATCATCTGATATTGTTCAAGACATTTCCTCTATGGCTAAAGAAGCTCATTCTTGGGTTGTTCTGGATGCGGTAAAGTGCCAACGAGAATATGTATCTTGCAACTCAAGGAAAGCATTCGACGATTTGGTCGTGATTGTTGATTCTGGCCCTTCTAGTTCATCAGGTTGGGCACGGTCTGAAGTGTTCAATTTTGATCCATCCAGCAACCTCTCGACTTTTTGGGACGCTCATATCCCCCCAAACAATATCAATTCTTTATGGTTCTCAGCTCAGTGCAATATAACTCGCGAGATATCAGCATCCGGAAAAGAGGACACATGCACACATACGTGTCTTGGTGCATTAGGTGTCGATGCATACACATTTCAATATGATAAACGGCTGGCCCTGCAAGATCCTTGGAACTTGAAATTCTTTCAAGAGGCCAGGAACAAACCTGTGAGCCCATTCAGCCAAGATTTTAAATACAACGATACATTTGATGTGTTAAGTGTCCATCATTGCTATGCTAAGCCGGCCAGTCCGACATGCAAAGTTGGCGTATCAAACACACTACTCTTGATAGTGATATTAAGTATTCTGGTAAAGGCAGTGCAGGGCACCATCATTGTCTGGAAGCTTCCTTCTGAGTCCTTGGTCACCCCGGGAGATGCGATTCAGTCGTTCATATCGGACCCAGATCCATACACCCGAGGGCTTTCTACTCTGGATATACTTGACAGTCAACGACTTGAGGTGAGGAGTACCTCATAGCTAGATGTTTTCCATCCTGCTGATCTAATAAATAATGAACAGTTCGGGTTACGAAGACACTGGCCGCAAGCCACAAATTGCGGGCTTACTACGATAATGAAAGCTCGTCGATGGGCGAGGAATATACGCCGCCTTCGGGCTGTTATACCGTACTCAGCTTGGGTTACTACATATTCTGTGCTCTTTGCTGGGGTCATACTATTATCGGCTTGCTTAGCAGGATCAGCAATCGCGACGAGAAATGATTAGTATGTGATAACTATCCTGTTATTTTGCCCAACTTTAATTCGAGCTTTATAAGCGGCTTTCTGAGACTCGCCAGCACAACTTCTCTTGACCATACCAACGGAGTTCTTACAGTCAATCTTTGGGCGCAACCTCTCAGCTATATTGCCACACTGCTGCTTGCGAATTTGCCACAACTAATTCTGTCATTCTGCTATTTTGCTTATAATTCGTTGATCACGCGTCTGCGTGTTGAAGTAGAATGGAATAATCTCAGTTCATCGTACCAGCCGCTTCGCGTCTCCTACCCAGTTGGCCAGCAAATATCGACCTACCGCCTCCAGCTCCCTTATCGTTACGGTGTGCCTTTAATTATCATCAGTATAGTTCTTCATTGGTTTCTGTCAAACGCAGTATTTTTATTTGTTTTTGAGGGTGGTAAGTACAGTTTGTCCTGCCCATTTCATAATTTGATTGTTGACATTGTATTAAAGGTTATTGGACCGGCGCTTCGGGCACAAACGACGACAAGATCAACGATAGCTTTTCAGTATCTCATGGATCCTTGATTGCAATTGGATACTCTCCCTTTTTCTTTCTCGTTCTCTTCGTGGCAAGCTTTGTCTTTATCATTATTCCACCAATAATTCTCGGGTTCCAGAAGCTACAAGGTGATATGGTTGTGGGCGGTTGGAACTCTTTGGTGATATCTGCGGCATGTCATAGACCAGACATAGCAGACTCTGAATTTCTTACACCCCAAGCAAGAGAACTGGATGAACAATTAGCTCACAGTAAGTTCTATAGATTAATACCTTCAACAGTACGTGAGCCTGATGATGATAATTGGTATAGGGACGTCTCGAATAGAGCCGAATACTTCAAGTGATCATGATCTTCTTGTAACTATGCTATCCGAGACCAATGTGGACAGCAAGCTGGATTTGGCTAAACGGAAGATACGCTGGGGGGCCATGGCTTTGCCTGGAAATTTGGCAGAAGCTATTTCACCAGAAGACGGAACAGCAATACTTCATCTCGGTTTTGGCGGAGAGGAACACGATGTGAAAGAGCCATTGGATGGGGGATTTTACTTGTAATCTTAGCGCTGTCAAATACCATACAAGGATGCTACAACAAAGATGCTATAAAATAGTAGGAAATTGCAGATTCGTATGGTTATGGGTAGCAATACTACTAATTTCTTTGAGGCCCCTTTCACATCTCGATGGCGTGTATCTTTACTAGTGCATTCAGTGTCGTGTGATTGTAAGTGTATCCACGCAATAGCTGTCTCTAGTTAGTCAGTAGTCAACGATCAGTCTCCCCTTTATCATTTGGTGTATTATGAGAGCACGGATAATAGCACGTTTATAATGGAACGGTAGATACTCTTTTTTTTTGGGTATTGCTATATTACTCCGTCCTGCATACATTATAATTAGCGGTACAGAATACAGATAAATATTATAAATTAGCTCGCTAATAGTTTCAACTGCTTTGCACAAAGCCCCTCCTTCACGTTCCTTGCGATACTTGTATACGTTATTCAAGCTAATCCAAAGGCTTTGTCGCACTATAGAACCTCGTTTGCGCTTGGCTTGTTTGTCTCGATCTCCGCAACAACTAATACCATCACATAAGCGGCTTTTGACCGCACACATCATGAATGTTAAATCTTACGTAGCAGCCCGATTCAATCTCTTGATCAACCTCTTTCTCCAGACTGTCCAAACAATCACCGAATGGCGGCTCCGATGCCCCTCGCTCAGTCTTCATACGTACCCAAGATAAGCAAAGATTCGCGATAATGTGCGTCATATCTCTACGCGTCTCAGGAATAGTATCAGACTTCTTGACATCGCGAATGACTGAAGAATATCCAGCTGCTTGCATCTGTGCTGGGAGTGCGTTCCACCCGAAGGTAGTATCAGCGTACGAATTAAAAAATTTGTCGCCTATGTATTTCGATGCTTGAACTTTTGAGTTCGGTGTAGTCTTTAACCACTCAATGTTCGGTATCTCGGGCTCTGTCCATTGCAGATATCCACCAGGTTTTAGGATACGAAAGATGTTACGAATAGTCGGCTCCCAGTCACCAGGCTGCATCGCTGCGGTGAGCAGACGGGCCTGAACTAAATCGTACTTCTCATGCATGTGCTCTGGAAACGGCTGCTTGATGTCCAGGACCGAAAGAGAAACGTTTGGCGGAAGAGTATCCTCGTCGGGGAAAAGAGCTGACGATATGTCGAAGCCTTCCCATATTGCGTCCGGGATCTTTGAGTAAAGACGAAATATAAACCGGGCGGTGCCAGTCCCAATGTCTGCAATGCGTGGAGATGATGAAAGTTCGATACTAGGATGGAGAATATATCCCATGTTCCTATCTGATGATTAGAATTTAAAATGCAATGGACGAGCAAGAAGGAAAAAAGGTCTATAATTACTTTGCCACTAGATCGAATTGTTGATTAATCCTGTTAACTGTTAGTATAAGATGCACTAGAGCCTTGAGTTGATGATGCCGAACCTTTCTACCTCATCTTTGTGGCGAGGCATAGTTTCTGCGTATATATCAGCCATCGTGATATGATATAAGAATTAATACCCAGGTGAAATATATAGGCGCAGTTTTTGCTAGGTCAGGGCAAGAGTAAAATGGTTGTGGTGAGTAGACTAAGCTCTCCGTTCTGAACTACAGTGGATGCAATGGGAATATATACTCGAACGATTCGGAGTGTATTTTGGTCGTCGACCCAGAAACCGCATTGTAAATCCCCATAATTTTTAAGCAGCTGATCGCCTACAAACATGCATGGCTATTTACCTCGCTTAGCGATTTGGAATAGCTTACATGATTGTTGTGCTGTCACTGTGACAAGTCACCGTCGTGATGCATTTGACCTTTGAGCCGTTGGGCAGAAGTGGGAGTGCCGAAAAACCACACACACTCGTACCAGTCCATTTCATCCAAGATGTCTATTACTTCAAAAGTGTATACACATTGTCTTTATAAGTTATCATTGAATACTTACTACACTGGAGTTTTTTCCTACATATCACTGTTTTGATTTTGATTTTCTAATTTTTCACAAGTGTGTAAGCGGCTTCTGAACAAGCAGAGTGTAAGGTGTGTGTGGTGTCTCGTCACTCCCGCTTCTTCATTGGGGTAGGTAAGTTCGCCACGCAGGTTCCATGATCCCTGAAACCATGCATCTAATGCTGAAAATACAAATTCGGCAACGATGATGTATGAGCTTATTCCGGACGTGCACTCCAGTCCAGATTTCACGATCACTCAAGCTCCATCGCGCCATTGGCGGTAACAATTGGCTCGCAGTTAGGCTTTTACACCACTTCCTATCTAGAACGGCGACGCACATCTTTGCCCCAAAATTGCATTTTCTTTTTGTTGGAGTAAGCAGGCATTTATATAATGAATCCACTCCTCTCCACTACTCGCTGCTGCTCTCCTCTCCACTCCTCTCTGCTGCTCTCCGCTCTACCCCTCTCCGCCGATGACCGTTTGCACAGAAAAGCATGACCTACAAACCAGCAATTAACCGTGCTACCACCCGAGATTTGGTTCTAGAACTGCAGTCTCTTACTGATTTGTATTAATATTGGCTTATATCAAATACTCTGATTAACAATTGCCGGCTTATGCGACTCTTGACTAAAACGGCAGCCCAAGCTGTTAAGTAGATGCGTGTCGCTTTTTCAATTTACCGATAATACAGGGCCAGTGAAGCATGCCTACGATTATTGTAGTAAAATGGTGGATATATTAGTGGTTTGATTGATTAAATTATATTATAAAGGTAAGTAGGGAAGATTTTTTATATATATACGAAATATTTTATATTTTAATATAATATATATTATAGATTTTTTGATTTATAATTTTAATATTTCCGTTTAAAAAAATGTTATATATTTGTTTGCTTTTTGTTATAATAATTAATAAAGTTGTTTATTTTTATAATTTTTAAAACTTATTAAACTTTTATTAATTAATAGTTAAATTATTTGTTTTTATTAGTTTTATATTTTAATATTTTTTTATTGTTTAATTTTTATTATTTTCGTTTATTTTTAAAAAGTTATTACGATTATTATTAATAATAAATTATAATATAATTTTTTTTAAATTAATAATTAAAAAATAATAAAATATTTTAAAAGTTTTATATATATATTAAACTTATTACGAAAATATTAAAAGTATTTTTTTTTTAAATTCGTATTAACTGTTATAAAAAGTTTAAAAATTAATTTAATAAAGTTTAAAAATTAACTTAATTAAACTTAATTTTTAAATATTTTTTATAACCCGAGAACTTTTTTAAACTTTTTAAACGTATTTTTTAATAATAGTTTTGTTAAATTATTTATTATTATATTTTCGGTTTTAATTTATTTTAATTATATAATATTTTTTTTAATTGATTTACGGATAAAATATATTTAAATATTTATATATTTGTTTTTATTATATTAAATTAAATTTTTTATTAATATAATAATCTTTTAATTATTATTATATAAGATTATAATATTAAGTTTTTTTAATATTTTATTATAATTAAGTTTTTTATTAAAGTTAAAGTTATTATATTAATTAACTTGTTATATTAAATTTATAATTAAAAAATAAAAAAAGCTTATTTATAAGTTTATATATATTATATATAAAATAATTATATATGCGTTAATTAATTAATAAAGTTATAATTATCAAATCACGTGTTATTATATAATTATAATCGAAAAGTTAATTAATCTTATAAGTTAATTAAATTGTCGAAATAATTATTTATTATAACTACCCCTTTTTCCGAAAAAAACTATAAAATAACACGTTGTAAAAATTAAAATTTTAACGTATTAATCGTTTATTAACCGGAAAAAAAAATCAGCCCGGGTTTTTATAATATTAATTATATATAAAATAAAGTTTTTTATGTTTTTTTTCGTTTAAATTTCCGTAATTTTTTTTTTTTTTTATAATTTTATTAAATCGTTATCCGAATAGTTTTTTTTAAATTTATTTTTTTTAATTGTTTTAAATTATATTTTTAATCGTTTTAATAGTTTTATTAATAAAAAATTATTTTTATAAAATTAAAAAAAAAGTTTTAAAATTTTTTTAAAATTATTCGTAAAATATTATTAATTATTAAAATTTTAACTTTTTTAATTTATTTAATATTATAACGTTTTTTTATAATATAGTTTAAAAGTTTTAATTTTTTTAACTTTTTATTTTTAGTTTTTTTCGGGAATTATAGTTTTTTTTTCGGGTTATTTTATTTTTTAATTTAATAATAAATTATTAAAA
The DNA here is from genome assembly GCA_022578715.1 of Nemania sp. FL0916. Taxonomy (NCBI): domain Eukaryota; kingdom Fungi; phylum Ascomycota; class Sordariomycetes; order Xylariales; family Xylariaceae; genus Nemania; species Nemania sp. FL0916. The sequence goes on along the minus strand of MU390307.1, from coordinate 618 downwards.
TATAATTATAACTAGTCCGTATAATATAAATCGGTTAATTTTTAATTCGGAAAGATTTTAAATTAAAAAATAATTAAACCCGTTTTTTTAATAATTTCGAAATATTAACATATAAAAAAATAATTTAACTTGTTTAAAAAACGATTTATTAATTAAAATTGTTTTTTTTATAATAAACATTTTATCGTTTATATTAAAATTTAATTTTTAATAATAATAATTAATTGTTTTTAACTCCCGTTTTTACGTATTTTTTAATATAATTCGAATAATTTCGACGTAATTATAAAAAGTTTTTATTAATTTTTAAATGTTTTTTTAGTTTAATTTATTTTTAATTTTTAATTCGGACGTATTAATTATCCGTTAGTTTTAATTATAATATATTAATATAAAAAAATTAAAAAATATTTCGTAAAATTATAATTTTGTTAATTTATAAAAAATCGAAATTATTACGTAATTTATAACAAGTAATATTTTTTTTTAATTATTTTAATAATAATTATAAAAAAAACGTAATTATTAATTTAAATATTTAATAATTATTTCGGTTTAATTTATTAATTCGTAATAATTAATAAATAATAATTTTTATTAAATTTTAAATATTTTAAT
>MU390306.1:121008-177144 GCA_022578715.1 Nemania sp. FL0916 | reverse complement strand
TAATTAATTTATTTTATTACGTATTTTATTATTATTTTATTTTATAAAATATAATTATAATATTTTTTAATAAAATTTATTATTAAATTAATATATATTTAATATTTTTTTATAATTTATATTAATAATTAAATATTAATTAAATATTATTTTTTTTAATTTATAAATGAAAATTTAGTAATTTAAAAAAATTTATAACGTTTTTTTTTATTTTAATATTTTTTTATTAATTATATTTAAAAAATACGTTTAAAATTTTTAAAATTTATATTTTTACGTTAAATAAATTTTTAAAATTTTTTAATATAATTTTTAATTTAATATTTTTATATTATAATATATTATAATATAATTTTTAATTAATTTAAATATAAAAAATAATTTATTTTAATATTTATATAATTTAAATAATATTATTATAATTTAATTTTTATTAATTGTTTTTTTAATAATAATTATTTAATTTTTTATAATTATAAATAAAAAATTTTATATTATTTTTATTTAAAATATAATTAATTATTAAATTATATATTTTTTTAATTATATATTAAATTTTACGTTTTATTTAATTAATTATAATATTTTTAATAATATATATTTAATTATTAAATAATTATTTTATAATTATTTTATATTAAATTTTAATATTAATAAAAATATTTTATTTTTTATTATTTTTTTAAATTAATTATTATTATAATTATTTTTAAAATTAATTATATTATTTCGTATTAATTTATTAATATTATTTTAATTATTATTCGATTATTTAATAATTTATAATTTATTATTTTAATTATTTACTTATTATATTATAATTTTAAATATAAAAAAAAAATAAAAAATTTAATATAATAATTTATAATAGTATTATTTATAACAGTTTGCCCGCGTTTAAAAATAGCGGCCCTAGTCGCTTTAATTCTAATAATTGCTACATCGGGTAATTTTCGGTCGTCAACTTCTTGCCGCTTTTTCACTCACTTATAAAAGCACTGTCCCTCCCTTTGTACCCGTTAAGTCGCTCTTATACCTTTTAATCTTCTTTTCTCACCTGCGTTATAACTATATTCTGCCCCTTATTTAATAATTTTCTAATAAACTTATAACTAATTATTTAATACAGCGTTATTTTTATTACAACTGTTATCCTCGTTTAATTAATTAAATAATCTATTTGTTTTATATCTGCGGTTTATAATCTTTATTATATACAAGTATTTTGTTAACGTATTACGCGTTTGTTTACTTTTTTATTTTTACTTATATATATTATTTTTTATAAGTCTGTTATAATTACGTAAAACTAACTTAACTTTATTATATAAAACTTTTATTTTTCCGGATTTTAAAAAGTCTGTTTTATATTTAAGCTGTTCTTTAGTTTATATTAATAAATAAAGAATATAAGGGTTAATAATATATTTAATTCTACATCCGGAAATATTAAAGTTCCGTTTTATTTATATTATCGTTATTATAACATTTTATACTACTTTTTCTTAATAAGGAAATTTTTAAAAATTATAAACGTATTAATATTAAACGGAATTTACGATATAATATAACAATTATATATTAAAAATAAAACGGACATTAAAAATAATAAACAGTTTTAATCAACGTTAAAGATTTTTAAATATAATTATTTATTATTCGGCTTGAATTTTAACATGTGTTAATTTTAATATTTAAACCAGTCGTAAAATAAACAACAACTTTAATCATTTTATATTTATAATTTAAAATGTGTTATATCGACCTCGCTTATAATCACTTAATCGTTTCGCTTACGTAATATTAATAGATTTTATTAAGAACGGAAATTGCGCCTTTATAATTAATATAATATAACAGTACTTTATTTTATAATAACTTTTATTAAAAAACATCGACGAAAAATTTAAAATTATAAAAAAAGCTAATTTATAACACTTAGTAATAACTTAATTAAAATCACTTTACGTTATAACTTTGATTTAATTTAATTATACTTAGTTTAAAATTATAATAAATTAAAAAAGTGTTAATTTTTATTATTTTAAATAAAAAAAAAGTGTATTAACGATTATAAAAAAATCAAGTTTAAAATAGCTTCGGTTTAACAGAAATTTATATTAATATTTCTATTAAAATATCGTTAGTTTTATTTATATAAACGGTTTTAAACTTAACGGAGTATTAAAACAATAACTTTTACTTGTTTATTTTAATCTTAAGTAGCTAAGGAGTTATAAACTATAAATAAAGTTTAAAATTACTTTTTATAAAATACTACAAGTATTACTTGTATAATAAATTACGGTGTACGTGTTACGTTTAATTTATTGCTTTTAAAATAAAAAACCGAAGCGTATATAATTTCTTATAACTTTTGTGTTAATTAAACCGATAAAGAGAGATAAGGGTTATACTTGTTATAATAATTAACGTTTTTTAAAAAAAGAATTCGGGACGAGCGGACATTTTTTTCGTTATTAACGATATAATAACAGAAGTATATATTACTTTAATAAATTTATAATTAAATTAAAAAGTTAACGTAAAATATAAACTGTTTTAATTTAATTTTAATTTATAATATATTTTTTTTATATAATACTCGAGTCGATTATAAATTAAATAATAAGTTTTATTAATAATAATAAACCTGTATTATATATAAAAAAACAAAGTAACACGTGTTAACCTTTTCCGCACTTGAGCACATGTATGCGAAAAATAAATATTAATAAAATAATGTTAATAAAGTCGGCTCGTTTTACGTTAAACGGCGAAAAACTAGTTAAATTATTCCCGACGGTTATTATAATAACTTAATTTTAACTTGTTAAATTAAAAATAACCGAGAGTTAAAAAAAGCCGAGAACATCGGTAATATTCTTTTTTATTTTTTTAAAAAGCGAATTTTATCAAGTAACCCGTGTTTTACATTATATAAACACCGTTTAATTTAAAAGTCGTTTAAAGTTAAAACTAAAAATGTTTTATTAGTTTAAAAATACGAGACTAAGTGATATTAAATTACGACTTATAAATATAATCTACGGAAACAAGCTTAATTATTAAAATGTCCGCGAAAACGTTAATAGTTTTATTTATATAATTTTATTAAAAACGGCGTATTTTTTTAAAACTTAACACTTTACCCCCGGAATTATTTAAATTAATATTACCGCTTTTTACTCTTTTAAACAAAAACGCACGCGGTTATTAATCAAACGAAAGTTAAACGTTTTATACGTTATATTCGACTTAAACATTTTAAAACAATAATAACAACTTTATATTCGGTCCTTTTTCCTTTTTTACAAGTATTTTACGTTAGCTTTTAACCAGTATATAATAAAAGGGTTAAAAGAGTTATAAAAATCTGTACTTTTAAAAAATATAAGATTTTTATGTTGAATAAAGATATAACGTTTAATTCGGCCCATAAAGCTACTTGTAATTATAAACTAATTAAATTAATAACTCGATGTTAACAGTAATAAATCAGTATTACTAAAGTAAAAAAAAAAATACTAGTTAATATTATATTACGTTTGTTTTCGCAAGGATAAAAATAAACGATTAAATTAGTTTTACAACCGGATCAAACGGTATAAATAATAGTTTTATTAATACGAAAAACATACGGAATGTTTAAAGACTAACCGGGTGATCTTATAATTAAGTAAGGGGCTAATATAATAAAGTTAAAATGTTATAATTTAAATAAAACAGGAAAAAAAAAGGTTTATTCCGGCTAGATTATAAAATAAATATATATAATTAATTATACCCCTTCTTCTTTTTGCTTTTTTATTTTAATTATTAAAAACTATAAAAAATTAATTTTTGCTTTTTATTTAATATAAAACAACTTAAATTCAAACCGTGGGTACTTCTTATATAAAAGCGGAAAAAAGCCGGTTTAATTATAATACAACTTTCGCAACAGTATTTAAATCTAACGTAAAACCCGGCCTAAAACAGTTATACGTTTTAAAATAACATTAAGTTAATTATCTTTAATTAAATATAAAAGTTTTTAAAATTTAACATCGACACGACTTTATTAAGCTTAAATGTTAATATATTTATAAAACTTAATACGATAAGTTATTTTAAGTTTATAAAGTTTACTAGTTTTTTTTACGCGTTATTTACAATAACGTAATTTAACTTTTTATATTATAATATAAATAATATAACGGATATATATATATATATATATATTATTATTATAAATATAAACCGATATTTTAATTAATATATAAAAAAACAACGGGTAAAAAAGATTATACTACTGTAGCCGATTTATTTATAAATGCCTTATTAAACTTTTTAACTAATAATCCATCTCTTTTTTTTAATAATAAAACTAATATCGATTTAGATTTAAAAAAGCTATTAAAAAACGCGAATAATAATATTAAACAATTAATAAACGGAAATATTTCCGAGGCGTTTATTAATAAAAATCTTTGCTTAAAAAGACTATCGTATAAAGCTAGTTTAATTTATAACAGCTCGAACAACTTTTTCGAAACATATATATTAACCCTAACCCGTATAAAACAAAATCCGGTTAATATAAACGGCTCTTTTAATAAAAGAGATTTATTTACGGGTGCTTTTATCGCCTCTTTTTCGAATAAAAATTATACTCTTAATAATATAACAGAAGTTTTTATTAAACCGATTTTAAAAGAATATACGTAAAACAGTAACCGTTCCGTTTTATTAAATTATACGATTTTTTAATTTAAACACAAGTTGACTCGGATAAAAAAACAGCTTATTCCGGAAAATTTATACAACGTTATAAACAATAAAACTTTTAAGTTTAAACAGTTAAAACTCGGTAAACTATTAAGTTAATTTAGTTTATTTAATTATATATTAATTATAAAGTTACGCTTATTATTGTTTCGTATAAAAGTACATTTTAAAAAATTTGCCCTTAGCGGCGGAAATAACAAACGTAGTTATTCTCCGCACGCTTTAAAGCAGTTTTTAAAAAACCGACTTAAAAACTTAATATTAAAGAAATACCGTGTTAAAAAATGACTTATACCCGATTATTATTATAAGCGAGGCGGTTCTACTTATAAGTTACTTGTTTAAAAAAGAGACCGTTTTGTTTTTTAAACACTTATTACTTATAATGAAAATTTATTAAACGGGTATTAATATTATTTAAAAGTCCTAGATTAAAGAAATTATAATTTAATTAAAAACGAATTTAATTATTTTGTACGGATTTTAATTAAACTTTTTTTTTTCGTAAATTTTTAACTTTTTATTATATAATATAATACTTGCGGCTTTTTTTTTAAATATATTGTTCGGTTTAATAACTATATTTAAAATCGCTTTTAAAAAAAAATAACACGTCTCCGATATTTTAATTATTTATAAATTATATCCGTAATTATATTATTTAAAAGTATACTTATAAAAATTCGGTTATAATTTATAATTATATTTTTAACTCGAGTTATATATTTATACCTGATAATAATAAATATAACAAAAGTTATAATAACGTAAGCAATATTAATAATTTTAATAAAAATAACAACGATTTTATTTCTTATTAAAGTAAGTCTTTTAATAATAAAAAATATAACGGAATTTTTAATAACGAAAATATTATTAATAACTTTAATAAAGATAATAATAACTTTATTCTTTATAATAATAATATTTTAAACAAGCGGGGGTAATAATCGTGTTTTAATAAAGCGTAACTACGCGTATAAATAAAAAAAAAACAAAAATAGTTATAAATAACGAAAAAGTTAAACTAAACTTTAAAAGTTGTATTAAACTATTAAAAAGTTATATTATAATAAAAAGTTAAAATTTAAAAGTATAAGTTTATAAAAATAATAAAAAATTAAATAACTTGTTATTATAATTTTTAAAATATTAAAAATAATATTTTTAATTAAAAATAAAGTGTTTTATTTAAGTCTTTTTTTATTTATATATTTATAAAGTTATGTTTTTTTTATATTATATTTATATATTGTTTATAAGAATTCTACTCTTTTTTTAACCGAGGTATACGAATTAAATAATTTAAACGAACTTTTAATTCTATTTTAAAAAGCTATTTAACTAAGATCTCTTTAAAACTAAAAAGACGACTTAATAAAAGATCGGCGTAGTACTACAGTATATTCAACAAGTATAAACCGTGTACAGGTTATAAAAGCCGTCTTCGCTAGTATTACGAACCAAGAAGGACAGGCGACCTGTTAGGATGACCTAGCACTGGCTATGAAAGTGGGACCATGAGGGGGCCGGACCAGGAGACAAGCTACGGCCACCGGGAGTACTTGACAATAAATCACGTGACGAGGCGCTCCAATGATCTGTAAAGCAACAGAGCAGAACGCTCCAGTGATCTGTAGAGCAACAGAGCAGAATGCTCCAGTGATCTGTAGAACAATAAAGCAGAATGCTTTAATGATTTATAGAGCAATAAATCAGAAGCAAGTTGTATAAATAGCAGGAGACGATATAAATCGCGTGGACCTCACTCTGTATCTAGTTATTTGTTTTTGTTCTTTAGCTATCAACTTACTCTTTACTATGTAATACATTTTTTGAACCCAGACTTAATCGCCTTTGTTGTATAATGACGGGGAGTACTAGAAAACCTCTTAACGGACACCCGCTGAAGCGCTTATTGTTACCTGCAAATCAAGAACTCCCGACGTACTCCTATATTGTTGTATAAGAGGTCCATTACAGCTGGCCAGCTAATTAATTCGATTGGTTGATTAGTTATAAAAAGTGTATTAATAGTAATTTTACTAGCTTATTAGCTGAATAAAAAAACTGGCTTATAATTTCTACTAATGTTAATTAATTTTTTTACCGGTAGAAAAGGAAATTTTTAACTCTACTCTTTTAAATAATAAAAACACTATGCTGGATTTTCTACTAGTAGAAAAAAAATACGTACTTTTTTAAAGTACTTTAGCTTGAAATTTAAAGGCCCGGAAAAAAAACTTCTTTAACACCGAGTACGAAATTTTTAAAAATCAAATTAAAATAATACAAACACAACCCTTCCCGCGCCCGTAAAAGCTTTTAATAATGGGATTAACTTTGCTTAAAGTCTTTTTAATATTATAAAGGTCTTTTTACGGGCACGGGTAAAGAATAATGTTGTCGCGTTAAAACTTTTTAATTAGTAATAATAAGATGTACTTTTTTAAACAAACAACTAATTAAGCTTAACGTATATCTTGTTTATTTGTTTAAAGGTTTTTTATAATAAAAATAATTAATTTATTACAGTCGTATATTTATACTTGGTTTATTATAAATTAAATGTTTTTAATTTAAACAGAAATAATTATTAATATAGTTTTAATTATTTTGTATTTTTCTTTATTTATTATTTTATATTAGCCTTACTTTAAATCAATATATGTTTTATATATTCGGCGATATTTTATTAATTAATAACACGCTTAACTTTTATATTAACTCGACCGATTATTTATTACGGTTTTAATACTTTTTAAAGTTTAAAAACATTTATTACCCCTGTTAAAAAATTACATTATTAAAGTGTTATTTTAAAAAAAAAGTAGGACTGTTATAAATAAGGATTATAAATTACGTTTTTACGCTTTATATATATACTTATATTTAAAAAAGGATGGCTACCGTGTATTACACGCGTTAAACGATTATTTAAGTTTATTAAATCGTTAATCGCAGTTATTATTAAACGTTTAATTTTTTAAAACAAAATAACCTCGAAACATAAATAAAAAATACCGGTTTTTTTAAAATATTTTTCAGCAAACTTATTACAGTTTTCTTATATACATATAATAATATAAATAAAACTAACTCTATAAAGGATATTTACGTATATTTAATTTTAAATTGTTTTGTTTTTTTCTTTTTTATATTTTTCGCGAAATTTATATGTATAAATATTTAAATTAACTATAACTAATGTTATAATTTAATATACAGCGAAAGTAACGCATTTTTATACGGAAATATCTCGTTTATATTAAACAAACAACGCGTAAACTAGTTTTTCGTAATAACTTTTTTAACGAATTATTTAAATAATCCTTTTTAAATACGTGTTAACGGCCGTAATAAGATTAAAAACTGTTTAAAGCTTTAGTTAACATTATATAAATATTTAATTAAACTTATCCTTGTTTATTTAAACGTGTATTTAACGTAAGTTAAATAAACACCGAGCTATATAATAAAAACGCTACTTTTTTTTATATTATTTATTTATATTATATACTCCGGTTAAATTAATATAAAATAATTTATTCTTGTTATAATACAGCCGACCTCGTTTTATATTAATAATAGTTTTTACTTAATAAAACTAATAACATTATAACTAATATAGTTTTTTAACAGTTTAATTACGATTTTATAATTTTTTCCCCCGTTTTACTACAATAGTTTATAAGTACGCTTTTTTTTTCTGCCCACTATAGTGCCGTCCGGTTATTATCGTCTTTTAAATTAAAGTTAACTCGTTTGTTAACAAGCAATAGTTTAACTATAGCTTTGTACCCGTATTCTGCTGCTTATAATAATAACGTTCGGTTATAATTGCCCTCTTTTAAATCAAGATCGACTTTTTTATTAACAAGCAGTAGCTTAACTATAGCTTCGTGCCTGTATTCTACTGCTTATAATAGTAACGTTCGGTTATAATTGCCCTCTTTCGAATCAGGATCGACTTTTTCGTTAGTAAGCAGTAGTTTGATTATAATTTCGTGCCCGTATCTTGCTGCTTATAATAATAGCGTTCGGTTATAATTGTTATACTTCGAATCAAGATCGACTTTTTTGTTAATAAACAGTAGTTTAATTATAGTTTTGTGCCTGTATCTTGTTGCTTATAATAGTAGCGTTCGGTTATAATTGTTATGCTTCGAATCAGGATCGACTTTTTTGTTAATAAACAGTAGTTTAATTATAGTTTCGTGCCTGTTTTATACTGTTTATAATAGTGGTGTTCGGTTATATTTATCTTTTAAATTAAGATCGACTTTTTTATTAATAAGCAGTAGTTTAACTATAGCTTCGTGCCCGTATTTTGTTATTAATAATAACAGTATTTAACTTTTATTATTTTTCACGTCCGCTTTATAACACTCGAAAATAATAAACATGATTCCGTTAAAGTTAAAATAAGCTGTTAAGTATAACTTAATTATTTATTTAATAATTTTACCGGAACGAAAATTATAACTAGTATTATTATATAAAAGTAGTTAATTTAAAGTTTTAATTTAAAGTTGTTTTTAAAGAAAGGAAATAATATAAAAAACGGTATTTTTATTTTTTAACACGTATTATATATAATACGCTTAGTTATAAATAATGTAATCGTATAAAATATATATTATAAACCGTTTTTTAAAATCTTTTTCCGTTTCGGGAATTTTATTTTAAAAGTTTTTATAAAAAATATAAATAATATATATTTTTATAATAATAAGTTAAACGTTTAAAAATTAATTATTTTAAAATTATAAAAAGTACTCTTATATTATATAATAAACTAATCGGATAATACCGTTTTTTTTATTAACCGTAATTAATCCCGTATATACGGATATTACGTTTTTAATTTATAAAATATTATCTTTGTTAAGTTTCGGTTTATCGATTTTTATAACAAGAACATGTTGTAGTTTTTGTTTTTTAACGGCTTTTTTATAAATATTATTTATAATAGAACTTATTTAACGCGTTTTATTTAATTATAATGTTGCGCTTTAATTCGCTTTATAACAAAGTTATAAATTACATCGTACGCGTCCGATTTAATTATTAACTTATTTAACGTTTTTTATATAACTTTCAGTATATCTTTATTAATAAATAAAACAAAATAAAACTACGTAAATAAAAACTTGTAAAAATTAAACTAAATTATTTAATTTTTAAACATACGTTTATTTTATAAACGGCTTTTGTTATTTTTATTACGATCTTAGTTTAAAATTTAAATTAACTAATAATAAACTTTAAAAATTTAAATAAGTAATTATTTAAATATTTACGGATGTCGTTATTAGTTACCCGTATCTTTATAAACAAAGTTCCTTGAAATTATTCCGTAATTATTAATATAAATTTAAAAGTCGTAAAAACATTAAAACTTGTTTTTATATAAAGGTTAAAAATTACTAATAAAAATTTATTACGGCTCCCGTTGAAAACTTAATATTTATTAAAAACGTCGATAATAATATAAATCCGGGAGTATTTAATAATAACTGATTTAAACACGTCGGAGATTTCTTTTAAAAACGGCTTAACTTGTTTTAAGTTGTATTAACTATAAAGTTTGTTTAAATTATATAATAAAAAAGGAGTACTTTATAATAACTGTTTAAACAAGTTAAATAATAAGTTTTTAAGTGTTTGTTCGTTTTAACGCTTGTAATTATAATATACGTAAGTTATTATAACATTATTCTCGTTAAGAAATTTTTTCTCGAAACGGTTTATAACAATTAACGTTAAAACTGTTTTATTAGTTTTAAAAATCCTGGGATAAAACAAAGTTTTATTTAACTTTTTTTTTTAATCTTAATACTTTTCCGAGTTAAATAACTATTGTACTGTTTTTAACTGTCGTTTTTTAAAGTAATTTATTTGTTATAAGTTATAATTAGTTAATAAAAGTTAATTAAAGATTTTAAAGTTTTTTTTTTTATTTAAACGACGTTTTAAATGTATTACGTATTTTTTAATAAAATATACAGTATTAAAAACTGCGAAATAATTAAAACAACTTTGTTTTTTAATACAAGTGAAATTTAAATAATAACTAATAATTAATAAGTATATTTTTAACTACTTGCTCTTTATTAACGTTATTTAACTAAATATATTTTAAAAACTTTTTAATATACGCGGCGGTTAAAGTAGTTACGTACTTTTATTAAACCTTATTTTTATAAAAGTCTGCGTAGTTATATATATTTCGAATAACGATATAAAAAAAGTTGTTTATTAAATTAATTGCTTTTATTTTAACGCAGAGTATATTGTTTTTAAATTGTAATTAAAAGTCGTTTCGGAATTTAGCGTTTTTAACGACTTTATTTTTAAAAGCGATTAGACCGTAATATACACGTATATTTCGGGGCTTTTTTTAAACCGTTTAGTTTTCGTCGTAATATTAATACGATTTTTTTTTATCGTTTTTATTTTCGTTTTTATCTTTTTCCTCGTTTTTTAACGAATATTTAACAGTATAATTTGTATTAGATTTTATATAATTATAACCCGTTTTAAAAAACATATTTTTAAACGATTTAAACTTGAAGTATTTTTATATTAAACGAGGGTATTTAAACGTTATTTTATTTAAATAGTTTAATATTTTTAATTTTTTTATATCGTGGCTTGTTTTTAGTTTCGATACAGTAGTTAAAAAAAGGCTAAGTGGGCTGTTTAATAAGCTTGTTTTTATAAACTTGTTTTTTTTTTTTTTTACTTAAGTCTTATTAAACTATACCGGGGTATTAATCGATTAATATATTAATTATAATATCGTTAAATCGAACTTTAAAAGGGATTCCTCTTTTTATACCGATTATTAAACCGAACTTAATAAACGGGAAAAAGTTTATTATTTATATAACAATTATTACTGCCGAAACCGTGCTAGTTTTACCTTTTAAAAAACAAACTATTATAATATTATAATTATTAATAAACTTTAAAGTATATATATTATAATCGTTTAATAACTTAAGTAAATCGGCATGTTTTTTGTTTAATATAATAATCGCGGCCGTTTGTTTTTTTAATAACGTATAAACTTATTTTATTTAATAATTATTATAAGTTTAAAGTTAATTAAACATCTCGGGCTTGTTAAAAATCTATAACGCGAATTTTAATAAAAAATAAAGTAGAATATTTTTTAATATTTTTAATTAATTTAGCTTATCGGTTTTAAACATTAACAAGATCTTTTAAAAGTTTAAAATATAATACTTTTTAAAATTTAAAATATAACGTTTAAAAATTTAAAAATTAAAAGAATAATAAGTTAAAGCGTTTTTAATTTTTTTGATTTTTATTTAATAAGTTAAAATATACGCTTATTAATTATACAATTACTACTTTTTATATAAGAGGACTTAACTTTTATTAATTATTATTAAAATATAATCTTAATAATACTTTTTAATCCTGTAATTAATCACTGTATTTATATTATTAAACTAGCCGATTAATTAAGAGATAACTCAATTTAACAGGGTATTTAAAAAGTAGAAATAAATTATACGGGGTAAGACGGCGCTATATTCGTGTTATAATATAACATCTTTTAATACGGAACTAATTAAGCTCTTATTAATTAAAGCGGCGATAATACCTTTAATATAAATAAGAATAAGTTTGTTTATACGTAAAAGTTAACATTTTAAAAATATATAAAAAGTCCTAGTTAAACGTAGTTATATATTTTAATAAACAATTATAATAATGTATTAATATATATCTTGTAATACGAAATATTATATACTCGTAATACGTAATTATATAAATATAACTAAAATAAAAGGCCGCAGTTGTCGTAATATTAAATATAACAATTAAAACTTTAACTGTTTAATATTAAAATAATAAGCTTTAAGATCAACGTAATATAAATTAACTTAAGTAATTAAAAACGTGTAAAAAACGCAGTAGAGTTTTTACTTTTAACAAAGTCTATTTACGTACCGGCGTGTAAGTGGACCGAACAAGTAGTTCAAGATGTAATAAAAAAGTTACCGCTGTTTATCAAGAGCAAGTCGTTTATATTAACGCGTATCTCGACTGTTCTACTGTTTACTATGTTTAATAAGCCGGTTTATAAATTAAATAAGCTAAATATTATATATTAAATTAAATAATAAAAAAATAACTCTTATTTAAATTACCGCAGAGCTATTAAATAAGTAAATAAACAAGTAGTTATAATTTTAAACATTGTATTAATTATTAATTTATTATTTTAAGGATTATTTTTAAATAAACTAATAAGGTTAAAACTAATAATATTATACGATATTTTTAATGTTATTTATTTTATATTTTTAATTGTTATATATTATAACCCTTTTTAATTATTTCTGTTTTTTATTTTTTTTATTTTTTAATAAAACAAATAAAACTTTATTTGTATTTTTTATTTATACTAGTATATTTTACAAGTTATAATTAACACATGTTAAATATTTAAAATTTCTTAATTTATAACGGATAAAATATTTAGTTTTAATATTAATATTCGATAAAACAATATTTTTAAAACGTTATCGCGCGCGAAATCGTATATAACATCGATTTCGTAATAAATATTTCTTTATTTATACCCCCGGAAGTAATAATAAAAAATATATTAATTAATTCCGTTATTATTTATATAGTTTCCGTATTAACCTTTAAGCTGAACTATGTTGCTCGTGTCGTAGTATTTTTAAATTTTAATGATTACAGTTTTAATATAATCCGGGACAACGTCCCGACTTAAATATAGATTGTTGTTTATTTATTAAACTAAGCACGCAACTAGTTCGTTTTATTTTCTAATATTAATATCTCGTTAAACGGCAACTTATCGGCAACTTATCAGCGACTTATCAGTGTTACGCCGGAATACCAGTTTAAGGATTGCGCTGATCTGGCCCGCAACCTTAACTAAAGCTCGCGTTTTATTACGACGCGCTTTTTTTTTTACGCTAGAAGTACCGTTTAAACGCTAGACTAAAACGCGTTCTAGTTCAAAAAATAAATAGTTTTTTTAATTATAAATATATTTAACTTAGCTCGGTTTTATTATTTCTCCGGTTTTATAATAATATAATAATAATAATAAATTGTTTACTTTTATATAAAAAAGCGACTTTTTTTAAAAAACAACATTAATTATTCGTTTATTTTATTAACGTTTTTTAAAAAGTTTAATTATAAAGTTATTTAATTTTATAACTAATATATTTTTTTTAATTGTTCGGAACAATAATAACTAACTTTTGTTTATAATAATTTTTATAAGTTTAAAATCAAATTATTAAATATTAATTATAAAAAAACCGATTGTAATATATTAAGTTTAACGAGTTGTTTATTTTATTTAATACGTTGTTTATTAAAAATAAATAAAACTTTTTATAAAATATTACTTTAAACTTTTTTACGTAATATTTATATAACTTGTAATTTATACGTAAATAATACTCGAATTATATAATATTTTAAAATTAAAAGAATTATTATATTAAAAAAATCAGTTTATTTATATAAAACTTCTTTAAATCGTAGTTTATAAATAACGTAAAAATAACAAAAAATGTATTTTTATTTTTAACGTTTGTTTAAAAAAATAATATATTTTTTTTAACATATTTTTATATTTTTATACCGAAGTAATAAATTTATTTATAACTGGGTTAACTTAAATAATTAAATAAATAAACTAGTTTAACAAGTTTACTTTACTTTATATTTAAAATTAATTTTAATATTACTTTATTTATTTAAAACAAGTAAAACCGACTTTAAACAAGTTATAATTAATTTAACGTACTTTTTAACTTAATTTAATATATATATTATTACCGCTTATTTAAATTTAATATAATAAAAATATTTTTAATTAATAACATTTATTTATTATAATTATAACGTATTTTTATAACCCCGTTTTCTTTTTATCGTATTTTTTTTTTCGTTAAAACCCGTTTGTTTTTTTTAAACTAATTTTATTAATATTTATTAATATTAATACTAACTTAGTTTATTTTATCCGAAGCTTTTTTTTCCCCTCGGTTATATAATAAATAATAATATTACTTTTACGTTGTTATATTAATACCTAGTTGTTATTTAAATCGTTATCGTTATAAAATACTGTTGTTATAATAAAAAACATGTCTTTCGCGATAAAACTGCGCGGGTTTAAATGTTTTACTCCGACTTCGAAAAACTTTAAAAATATATTCTTATTAAAGCTATTTAATATATTAAACATTTTAAAACAAGTTACTTTATAACGTTTGTTTTAACTTTTTCTTTTTTTAAAATTTAAATTAATTACGTATAAAACGTTTTCTGTTTTTTATATATTTAACCGTTATTATATATCGCGACCGTATTATAATCGTTCGGTTTTTTTTTGTTTATTAAAATATACGTCGAATAATAAAAAAACGGGGATAGGATTTATAACACGGCTATTACTATATATAATAATATTAATCTGTCCGTTAAAAAGATTTTACGCTAGTTCGCTCGCCTGGTTAACACGGCTACTCGCTGTACTAACCCCGCGTGTTTTACCGAAACTTTTTTTATAATTAAACATTAACAGTAAACGTTGAACGCTTTATAACCGCGCTTTTATATTATCGATTAAAAAACAGTTAGTTAAAATAATAAACTACGGGTTAATTTCGAAAAAATAAGCTTATAATATTAATAAATTAAAAAAACCGACGAAATATATAAATAACAACTCGGAATTAAAAACAGTTTAAAAAAAAAAGTCGTTAATATTTTACTGCTTTTTATAACAGCTTAGCGCTTAATTAATTAAAACTACGCGACGCGGAATACGTCGTATAAAAATTATACGTAAATAAAATCGCTATTAACATTTATTTAATTATACTTATTATATTAAAAAAATAAAACATAAAAAAAACTAATAAGTAATTATAAAAATTCGGTTTAAACGTTAAATAAAAAATATTTTATATAAGTTAAAATAACTTATTTATAATAATAATAAGTTAATAACTCGATTATTTTTTTAAATCTTATTATATTTTAATTTTTTTTTCTTTTTTTTTTAATTTATATAATTTTGTTTTAATTAAAGTTGTGCCCTTTTAACTTTACGGCTGTATAAGTTTTACTAACACTTATTTATTAAAAAAACAAAATTGTTTAAAAAAAAACTAATAAAATTTTATATTATTAACAATGTTTTTAAAAAATATAAATATATTGTTATTTTTAATAATTCCTTAAGTGTTTTTCGTTAAATAACAGCTTTTTAAACTATTATTATTATTAAAAAAATAAGTTCGTAGGATTTCTCTTTTATAACTAATTTTAAAAACTAGTTATAAAACTACACTTTATAATTTTTAACTACGGTTATTCACTAGTTTCGGGTTAATTTTTACGATTATTTAAAAGTTAAACACGTTTTAAAAAGGAAATATAACTCGTAAAACAAGTCTCGGGAAACGCGGGTTTTAAAAGCTAGATATATTTTTATTTAAAAGAGCACAAGTGTTAAAAATAACAAATTAAATATTTAAAAAAACGTGTACAAGTTTTAATAAAAGTTAATATATATTTAATATATACGTTATTAATTAATTAATATTTTTTATATATATTTTATAAAACGTGTAAAAAAATATAAAAACTTATAAGTAATTTAAAATAAATATAAAAATTAAAATAATTAAATTATATTATTATTATAATTATTATTATAATATATATAATTAAATAAATATATAATTTGTTTTATTAACTTTATAAATAAATTAAAAAATGCTTTACTTTTTTAAAAATAATAATAAAAACAGTTTTAATTTAAAAGATTATTTATTTTACGCGACGTTAAACTATTATTAATATTTGCTTGAACTTTATAATTATTGTTTTTACTTATTAAGAAATTGTCGTTTTTATAAGAATTTTTTAACGATTTATATAGTTTTAATAAATTTTTTTAAAATAAAAAGCTTAACATTTAAATTATAAACGTTAAAACTAGTAATTATAACCCTTTTAACGTAAGAACATACGTATTTAAAACTTAATTATTTAATTATTATTATTAAAAAAACTTTAAACGTTCCCGTTTACGCAAACTACTTTAATTACTAGTATTTATAATTAAACAATGTTAAATTATATTCGTAAACTTAAAAATATTATAAACGTTTTTTAATAAAGTAAAACGGAATAAAATTAAACTGTTTTATATTTTTTAATACTTTAATAATTATTTGTTTAAAAATATCGTATTGTTTATATTTTATTTCCCTCGGTTGTTCTTTTAAAACATAATTTTTTTTCGTTTTTAAAACTATTTACTTTAAATTAAAGTTAACAAATTGTTTATAACGTATTGTTTAAATAACAGTGTTTTATTTACGTTTTAAAATTTTTAAGAATTAATTATATTAATTAAGCTTAAAAAGCTTAGAAATAATATTTAAATTTATTAATTAATAACGATAAATATTAAACGTTTCGATAAATAAAAATAAGTCTTTTTATATCTTATAAAATTATAAACTCGTTTAAATTCTTTATTATAACTAGGATAAATATATTTCTTCTTTTTAAGCGTAAGGTTCTTATGTTATAATAACTTTTAAAGTTTTAATGCTTTAACAGTAAATTGTTTAAAATTATCGAATAATATAGTCCCTGTTTTATCCGATTGTTCTTTCGCGCTACGATTTTTAACCTGTTGTATTATAATATTAAAACGTTTATATTAACGTTAAATATTAATCCTATTATTAATTGTTTTGTTTTACACTTTTATTATAAAAAGTTTAATTTTATTTTTAAATATTTAATTAAATATTTAACTCTGTAAAAAAACGAATAAATCGGTTATTAATAATATTTAAAAACCCCCCTTGTTTAATTTCCACTCGTTTAAATATATAATTAAATATTGCCTTTTTTTAATATAATCATTTCCCTTTTTATAATTATTATTTTAATTTATAATAGTTTTATCTTTATTTAATTTATAATATTTAAGAATACGTTTTATTTAAAAGAACTAAGTAAAACAGTTAATATATTTAATTATTCTTATATTAGTAAAATTACCGAGTAGAAGTAAAACGGCTTTATATTACAATTTTTTACTATAAAACTGAATTAAATATATCTCTTTTATTTAAAAACTTTGAAAAAAATATAGCTTTTTAGTTCGAAAGTAAAAACAGGGCTGCTTTAAATGTTTGCATTTAAAAACTATTAAGTAATTATTCGCTTTAATCCGGGAGTTTACGGCTTGTTAATAATATATCGATATTTATTCCTCCGGGCCCTGACTTATATTACGCTTAGGATTAATATAAATACAAGTAGATCTAATACGGAAAAAAGATTTTAATACTTGCGAATAAGGTTTTTTATAATTATTATTCTTACGAACTTTTTATTTTTTAAGTTTTTTATATAATTAATATAAGTTATATTACTTATTAACAGCGTTTTTAAAAATAAAGCTAGTGATTTATATTTATTTTATTTTAAAGTTAAAATCTGTTTTTAAAGTTATAATTGTTTTTTTTATCGGCTTTTCTTATATAACGTAAAAAGAAATAATCGTTTATTTTATGTTTTCTTAATTTATAAGTTTATAATTACGCTGTTTTATAACGGGTATATTTAATTATATTAAAAACTTTAATAATTTATTCGTAACAAGTTAAAATATTATTAAACAAATATTTAATATTAATTTTACTTATATATAACATGTTATAATAAAACAAATAAGCTTTAAAATAATTTAAACTATTTAGTTTTAATTTTTTTTTTATATTTAATATAATCGTAAAAGATTAAATTACGCTTTTTGTTTTTTTTAAATAGTTTTATTTCGTATAACAGCACCTTACTTTTAATATACCGAGGATATTGCGTTTTTTATATAAGGAGTAAAAAAAGGTCCGGTATAAAAAACTCCTCCTTTATTAAAACTTAAAGTCGTGCTCTTTTTCAGTTATACTTATACTTAGTTGTTTCTCGCTTACTACTTATTTATTAAAAAAATAACGTAGTAAATATTATTACAAGGAACTTATAATATAACAAGGGCTTTATAAGGGCTTAAAATAACTTCATATTATAATAATTCTTTAAGGTCTCGAAAAGTCCTTAAGGAGAAAGTTCCCTTACGAGACTTTAAAGTGTTAGTCTTTTATTTATTTATATATTCTACTTGTTATTTTGTTTGTTTAATTTAGTATTATTAAAACTTTTATATTATTATTAAACCTGTTTGTATAACCTTGTAAAGTGATCTAATTGATTTAGTTTAATCTTATTTTAAAGCGCAACCTTGTCTCTTTATTAAGCAACGGGGTTTTAAAAACGCTTATCCGTATAACATATAATAGAATTTTAAAGAGCTAGGATTCTGTTACGGACCTCTTATATCTTAGTGCATCGGATATAAGAGATAATATCGGGGTTTTAATTTATAAGTAATAATAAAATTGTTAACAATATCCGTAAAAAAAGTTTAATAATACTTTTATTATTGTTTAATAAAAGTGTATTTAAAAGTAGTTTAATAATTATATTCGTATTTAAGTCTGAATTATAGTTTTAAGTTAAAAATTAAAAAATAAAAATAAATAATTAAATATAAGAAAAGTAGAGGAATATATATATATACCGTCCTTAGTTCTTTTAATCGTATACCGCCGACTTTTCTTTTATTATTAATTAATTTATATAATATATCGGATATAATGATTTATTAAATCATATAGATCACTTAAATCAATAAATCACATATCACGTGACCTTATCGGAGTAATAAGATAAAACACTAATCCTTTATTTAATAACGTAAAAGCTGTTTAATACAGAGATAAAAGTTATTTATTATAATTTATAACAAGTATTTTTATATATAACGTAAATAATTCCGCCTTTCGAATTTATTTGTTAACTGTTTAAAAAAAGATAAACAATATCGATATAACTATTTTTATAAAATAAAAATTTACTTATAAACTAAAAAGCTAATTTAATAATTATTTAACGCCCGTAATTAATAAGCGGAATCGTAATATATTTTAATTCGTTATAATCCTAGTTCTCGTTATTATTATTAATATAAAACAATTTTTAACTCGAAATAATATTAAATATTATAAAAATATTAAATATCCCGGACACTTGTTTTTAATAACCGGTAGTAAAAAAAACAACTTATCGTTAAAAACGATTTATAATTAAGCTTTCTCTTATAAGCCGAGAAATCTTAAAAACTACAAGCTTTATATCTGTTAAAATAAACCCGTACTTTGTTTCGAAACGCGCTATATAAGTAATAATTTAAGTTAAAATTTTATATTATTTATTAACCCGAGAAATATCGTTTCTTATTTTAAAGTACTACTTTAACGAAACTTTAATATTTCCGGCTAATAGATTTAAATACTTTTTATTTTTTCTTATTAATACGGGTGAAATAAAAGATTAATTTGTATTATTATTATAACAACTCCTTTGTTTAAAATGCGGCCGGTTTTTTTTTTAATTTAAGTAATAATTATAACGGACCTTTTATATAACAATATAAAAGTATATCAGGGGGTCTTAATTTACAAGTAATAATAAACGCTTTAATAAATATCCGTTAAAAAGTTTTTTAATATTTTTTGTTATTATATAATAAAAGTAATTAATTCTAAGTTTAAAAAATATATTATATAATAAAAAAATAAATTAATAATTAAAAAACAAAAACGAGTAACTAAATATAAAACAAATGTATAATATTATATAAACAAAAGAAATACTTCCTTTTATTTACTATATCCCTAATGACCCCGGTGATTCTAAGGATTCCAGTGATTCCGTGGATCCCAGGGATCCAAGAGATCCAAGGGATCCAGGGGATCCATGTCACGTGACCCTCTGGTCGCAGTTAGGAGTTAAGGGGGGTAGGCGATCATACCGCGGACGCTTGTACAAATGAGGAAACTTGGGACAGACAGATTCTGGTTTATAACAGTAGTTCACGTCAGGGACTATAAACCGTCGCAGGAAATCTTCAACGGTGTTTTCCTGAAAGAGGGTAATGTCTTGTTCTAAGGGTCGGTGAATTTGTTCGGGGCCGTTATAGGGTGAATTCAACTCTCGACTGAACAGGCTTGTTATATTTTCATAGGTGAATTCGTCCCATCGGCGCCAGTTCCTTGGAACATTTAGATCTGTATCGATCACCGTGTTAGTGCCGGATTTGAGATTATCTCTGATGGGTTCCGGATTCTTTCGAGTAAGTATATCTAATATGCGCGACATTTTAAACTCTTAAGAAATGCCTGTTACACGAAGGTAGATAGCAGTTGTGAATGTCGTACAGTAGGCTTCTGTTACGAAATGGGGAAAGCGGCCCAATTGTTCAACCACGTGTGGATGGCAATAGATGTGGAGCTCCTTGTTTCGTTTAAACGCATAACGCTTAAAGACGTAAGGGGGTCACTTTTAGCTTGAGGCACTCGAGCGTCGATCCTGTCGAGCTAAAGGTTCGACATACTCGAGTGTCGAGCCAGTCGAGCTTACGAACTAAAAAAGAAAACGAGATATCTCCTTTGTTTATATATTCTCGATCTTATTCTTATATCTAGTCCTTTATTTTTGTTTTTTAGTTTTTAACTTAAAACTATAGTTCAGACCCAGATACGAATACATTTATTAAATTATTTTTAAGTATACCTTATTAAACAAATAGTAGGAGTACTATTAAACCTCTTTTACGGATACCGCTAACAACCTTATTATTACCTGCAAATCAAGATCCCGATACTGTCTCCTATATCCGATGTACTGAGATATAGGAGGTCCGTAACAGCTTCGAGTCAAGGGCTCGATCTGGAGGAATAATCCTTCCCGAGGCAGTGTGTCACTTATACCGCGCATTTCAATAGAAAACATGATCGACTTGTAACGTTCCATTTTTGGTCTACATGTACGAACTAATATGCCTAGTCTACGTGGCTATTTTTTTTTTCAATCGCTACAAAAAGTCTTGAACCGCTTCATATACCCTGGCGGTACTATTCGGCCCGCTGACTATATACCCGGCAATAGTCCAAACGACTCGACCTGTTCAGTCGCCGTATCTGGCGGGAACGCCTCGCTCGAACAGCATGGCTGGCTGCCCTGCGTGCCACCTCCTTTGGGGTCGTAGTTTGTGGGCCGGTAATACCTTATCTTTTCGGCCTTGTACACGGCTATACTATAACATACAGTCCTTTCCAAGTTATTACGTAGCCTGCGGAACAGCCTAACGCAACTTCTATTCCCAAGCCTCACAGCCCGTGAATATGGACAGATGCACTCGTGGGGGTCTAACACGAAGACTGTGATATATCGCTCCTTCTATTTCTAGTATGGTCCGGAGAAGAAGATGGAACATGCATAGTTCCCGTGGCTATTGCCACCAGGATACCCAATGCATCACCCCCTGCCGAGCAACGTTGCTACCTTAAGTCGCAATGTTAGAGTTAGTTTGTCCCGCGTTACGCTTGGCCCTCTGCTGAACTTTTATCTCAGGAGTAGCACTCGTTGTCTACATGAGTCTCAGGGTCTCTAATTAATACTAGCTTTCTTAGCGCCTCATGTCTCCATCATGAGACATTCCCTTGCTGTCGAGATACTAGGCATGACACTGGGACAGGGCTAGGTGCTGTTACGAGGTCTCCATGCTTTACACATGGAACCTGCACACTGTTACGGGGCCTTTCAAGGGGTGACATACTTCTCACAGTAGGAGAATTGGTAGCAAATTAATATTGGCTAAATCGTCACGAGTGCCGACGAAAGCCTGCGGGGCTCTGTTTTTATCTCAGAAAGACTGTTCATATCCGACTGAGCTCTGACAGTGCACTTGCATACGTCCATGTCTTATATTTCTGCAGAGTCCAACCGTAGCCGCCTGGGTAGACAATATCCGACAGATCGATCAGCTTGCCACCGTGCCAATTTTCGATTTTCGAGTCTGTAAGGCTAAATCTAATCCAATGAAAAAAGTGTACTACAACCTCTATCGACTCGGGGCTATTGTTTCCTTTTGGAATATAATCATAGACCATGGCATGGTATATGTTTCCGTACGGCATACTATGCGGCGGTTTGTCATCTTTACGAGCCCTTGGTCTTATTGGGGACAGCATGCATCGAAAAAAACTACCATCGAAAGCGAGCCAGCCATAACACTTCGTTAAAGGCGGGTAGTCTATCAGAGTACGAGAGGTTCCAATTGCTGGATGTGGCTTGGAGTTTACCCGTGGCATGGAAAAGGCAAGCATGTTATCCATTGCTTCCTGACGTGTGCTTGGGGATGCGAAGGGCAGATGCACTGGTCCCTCATCCAAGGCCGCCTCAACCATCTGGAGAATGGCTGCATTTTGGGCCTCTCGCTGAGGAGCGAAGCAGCCGCTGATGTCAGGCGGCTTCAAGTCCCAAAACTACATAAACATTTAGCGGGTCGAATAAACAGCAGAGGGAGAAAAGAAGAACATGAAGATGAACAGAAAACTGGCAGGCTCACAACTTTGAGGGCAAACGGGCCGCTGTTCCCAAATGCGACCTTCCAAACAGATCCATTGTATCCGTCACCCAGCCATTCGGCCTATTTCCAGTCGACGGTATCTAAACTCAATGTACATTTACGCAGCAGTGGCTGTTTGAAGTCTTCCACTGTACGACTTGGTTGACCTTGCATGAGCCTGTCGCTGCGGAAAGGCGCGTCCACCTCTCTCTGGCGGTGGTGACGGCGAGTCCGCATTCTCAGGGCTTCCAACCTAGCACGCAGCCCGGTACCTTCCCGGGCGAAACCAGCACCCATGGTGAATTGAGTAATTCGGCTGAATTGGGTGAACTAAGGAAAGAGATACAAGATGAAAACGCTTGAAGCCTCAGGAGGCGGTAAATCAATATGTTTTAGATGGTGGAATGCCTTGCTGCCAAGAGTGGATCTCAAGGGTATTGGCACCTAAGTACCGTGGTAAATGTGGGGGCGGGGAATCGGAGCCATACTGCGCGTGCCATGTGCCAATTGCTAGATGTGCCATGTCTCCACTTAGTTCACTTGGCAACCCAAATTGGGTAAGAAGCTCGAATACCCAAGAGTACTGCTATGTCATAAGTAAGTGTTTTACGACCGCGACAGCACTACCTACCTACATATAACTACTAATTACAGCCACTTCTGCGGCTGGGCATTACCTAACCTATTGCTATACAGATTACATAAACGTTTAATACAGCTATTACAAGCCGCAAGATCAGCTTCGAATAAAAGCACTTTGTGCGGCCTACCAATTAACCTGCCTACCTACGAATACAGAGCCATCTCTACCTGTAGGTTTCGTAAGTAAGGAATTGACCTGCGACATTGCAGTACCTTTGTGATTGGACCCTTGCTCAATCTCGCACCAAAGTCTGGTTGCAGGGTAAGAGCCAAGTGAACTAAGTGGGGGCCTGGCACGTCTAGCAATTGGCACATGGCACGCGCAGTATGGCTCGGGAATCGTTCCTCTGCATAGACGTGTTGCCCAAAAAGTCGGCCCAAGAGTTGCCCACTGTAACTTGATTGTGGATGTGCGGTCTATGTACTCCGTGTTACAAGGTCGATAAGATTGGCAAGTGTCCCTTTTGAATTAGTTAGCTAACTGAACTGGGTAGGGGGCTGGCCTTTGAGGACCATTTCAACACCAGTACTTAAATTGTGGAAACACAGGGGCGCTAAGCATTTTGATCGTAGGTATGCACCCAATAAGATTAGGTAGCCTATATATATATTTGAGCAGCGTTAGCTGCATAGGTAGGGCACCCTACTTTTTGTTAGCTGGGCATCCTCGGGCCGTTTCGGACGTCCCCCGCAACTAACGACCACTTTTTGCCAGCTTCACCTTCAAAACAGCTGTTTTGATCGATCCAAGCTTTCTAGATCAAAAGTATCGCGAGCTAAATTGCTCCTGACTTATTTTGTACAGCGGAGGGCGTCGATGTGAGAAAGCTTGCGAAGTGGTAATAGTGGCGACGATCGAAACGGAGCCTCACCAAGCAAGGGACACCACGATAGCTTCAATTGCTTCAATTCATCGACACCACGGTTGATTAACAGATCGATATACAACACAAGATAACATAGGTCAATACAGCCTCAAATAGCTCTAAAGGGCTCACTCAATTCTTTCAAATCTGCAGTAGAAATTGAAGGGCGCAGCAGTGTGCAATCGGGCTGCCAGGTGTGCCAGGCCGAAAAGGCCTGGTGGGTTAACAAAAAGTAGGGTGCCCCGCTCATATATTTTAGAGCATCCAACGTTCTTTTTTTTTTATAGAAGCTGATTGGGTGTGTCTTACGTGGATTGCCCTAGTTTTTTGAGATTTATAGTACTTCGTACTGGTGTTGAAATTGTCATTACAAAACCGCACGCAGCGTTAACAACATACGCTAGCTTGTTTTGAGTTAAGACTATCAACATGAGCGATAACGATTTATGGAGTATAGCGGCGCTCCACCTAGCTTAAAACAAAACAGTAAAAGCTCTACTAGGTAGGTACTATTTCATAGTTAGAAGTGTAATCGACGTATCTTAAAGCGTGTACTTCGCATTGTACGAATTACTCCGTAGGCATTATCGGTAGTTTAACATGGTTGAGTATGTGCTACACATCCATCTGTAGTCCCATTTCTCCATAGTCGGTGTGTTTATCCATTTGGCGCCGAAAGGTAATTTAGAGGGATAGAGTTGGTTAGTGGCCTACTCCGAGCCAGAAGTCCGAGCGCAACGACGTACGTAAGATACCTGGGTCCGAAGTACTTGCTACCTAAAGAGATGCGCTACAATGAGGCCCAAGTCACCCCGCTTGGCCACGTTGAACCCGAGGAATACAATGGTAAACCCGTTTGTTCGCCTCATCTTACCCAATTTGTACAATACATGGAGCAGCTCGTGGATTTTACTATGGCTTTACCACTCTATAAACGCTTAGTAGGAGTATGGCGAAGATATTACTGTATTAGGCTTACTTTCACCCCCGCAAAAAACGGAGGCGACAGTGGAAAGCACGTCAGCTCTTACCTAGGTAGTTATCCCCGTTAAGCTCTGTTCGATATCAAACTGCCTGGCGAGTAGCTAGTGTGTAACAATGCGCCTGGTTTTTGTAAGCAGTGATCAGGAGGTTATAGAGATTGAAGCTGCACTCGAAACCGATGCGTCACTTATCCGAGGCCTTCTGTCTAATACTTTGTTCGACGCTGTTCGGGCTAGGTTTCCGGATACTATCGACATGTTGCTTGCAGAGCGTTCTATTCGAGATGCACTTAGTCTGTTCACCGGGGAGAATGAGCGCCGGGTAAGCAATTATATCCTTACCCGTTCCCTTGACCCGCGTGTCAACAGCCCGCGAACCCAAATAATCCACCAGTCCTTCGAGGTGGGGGGGCCTGTTGCGGTTGCGGGCGTCTTTTATGCTACTATTGATTCCCATCGGAACGTGCAAAATCGAGAGACGTTGAACTTTTTAGCTCGTTTGGACGAGCCGACCCGTCTGGACTTATTCCGGCGTGCCGGTAACTTCCCATGCCACCCTTTACTAGGGCCCTGGCTAGTCCGTCTTCTCGAGAAACTGGACATTGATACTAAAGATCTAGCTAGACTATTTCTTTGTTTGGGGCGATCTACAATTCCTCTGGTTCTGTTTGAGCGTGCGCGGTCGCCGTCGCGCTCGTGGGGAGAAGATGGTGAAGTAACGGATACACCCAGCGGCGCGATGTTGCTTATCAAGAACGAAGAGCGATTCTCTAAGGCACTACGAGAACTAGTCGATATAGGATTCGTATCACTTAGAGATGCAGGGATCTATGTACGGGCCTCGTTTCTTAATCTCCTAGAAGCCTGGAGTCATTCTGTACAAATGAGAGAAGAAGCAGTTCGCGTCGTCAGCCACAGCTTTCCCAAGCATAAAGTACATTACGGCAAAGGGTAAGTGACATCCGGGCTCGTGCAGCGTATGCAATAATAGACTCACACTGCTCAGATACACCGACTTATGCCTCAACCTCATCCCTGTCCTTCGTCACAGCATGACCTACCTCCCCGGAATTCCACTGTCCCAAGCCGGCATGTACCAGGCTGCCGAAGCCTGCCTATCAGCATCTCGCTTCCTTATCGAAGACGAGAGCTGGAGAGAGCAGATTATGTCTGCCGCACAGTACCTCGCCGAACGTAGTACCTCGCCTATCCTTTCCGCCAGGGTGGTGCTCAGGAGGCTGGCGATCGAAAGAATGCATGGTAGCCAGGAGCCGATATCCGTCGTACCTTTCCCGCAAAACGATCGGCGATCGCGGGCTTTCTCTGTAGAAGCCGTCTGCCTTCAAGCCCAGCGGTACATGGATCTCGGGCTTTTCGCATCAGCGCAAAATGAGCTGGCCGGTCGAGTTATAACTTTAGATTCTTGCTCTTCGTTCGAACGAGTACAACAACAAAAGATTATGTATATGAGAGCTAAAACATATCGACTTGAAAGAGAATTTACAATTGCTAGGACGTTACTCGTTGATCTTATCGAAACCGAATCACACCTCGCAGAAAAAGCCGCTATACATTTAAGCGCTGTCGACTGTGAGCTAGGACATGCTGAGCGAGCTATCACAAACTTGGGAGCTTATCTGCAACAAGATAAATGCTGTACTATAACACGTGGCCGCGTAGAGCTGGCGCTGGCTCATGCTCAGCTTATGCAGGCCTTACTATGGGTGAAGGACCAACGATTATCCTGGTTCTCGCACCCTTCCCTCCGCGACTCCTACCTCAAATGTCAAGCAGGCCTACCTACCAGTGGCCCCAAAATTAGTACAAATTTCACCCGGACCAGCATTGTAGCAGCATTAGCCATATTAGCGCACCTCCGTGGCGATTTCGACACCGCTTTAGCCGAGTGGAATCGGACTCTGGAGCTGGCGCAGGGGCTGGGGCTTGTTGGAAACTATATTGAGCTTGTGGTGGCTTACTCTACAAACGACATTTATTCCCGGCGTGGGGGGGTTGCGGCAGAGGAATTGGAAACAAAGGTCCGGGTGTTATCCGCTCGGACAGGCCGCCAATACCATTTCCTTGGCCTAGGCACGACGTGGCCTGATATTCTGGGTGGTTGGCAAGAGGATCGAGGGCGGGACCGCCTCATCAGTGACACGTTGTTTCCTAGTGGATGATCAGGGCCGGCGGATGACCCTCCCGGCAGAAAGATAACCAGGGTTATGTGAAGCACAGTGACTCGTGAGTGGCGGGCGGCCCTATGGTGGGGTCGTAGGATATGCAGGCAGGCAATGGCGGCGACGGTGGCCGTACTAGATAGGAAAGACCTTTCTGTTGCGAGAGTAAGCCGCATGCACTGGAATATTGTAGATACACCCTAGAAAATCTCGCTAGCCGTGGACAGGCTAAAGCCTAATACGGACTTATAATAGTACATTGGATGTCGAGCGGAGTATTCGTTCTACCATGTTACATAATAACGCCAGACTATGTCGAACTGTACACTATTTAATCTACGTAGAAGAACTGTGGGTTAATGATTGTTTTCGGAACCACATCAAAAGTAGCGTATCTATCATGCAGGTGACGCGGGATATCCGTACTAAGCAACGATCTCTCAAGGTCAAGATGCCTACTAACCTAATCTAGCTCTGACAAATTTACAGGACCATCTCGAGCGTCGCACCGCTTGGTGGAGCACTAGTTGATGTCACAGGCCATGCGGCCTCTCCCATCCAGCTCCGCCTAAGGTCGGAATTCGGGCCACCTACATGCGTAAACAGTAATGGACATCCTAGCTACTTGCTAAACACTATCGATGTAGACATTTTTAGTCTCTGGGGCGCGATTGCCAAATGTCTCAGCCGATTATAGCCCCGTTGCCGTGATATGCTCTTCTTCTTCCTTTTTGTAGGAGGGGGAAGGGGGGGGAAATACGTCGCTTAAGGTTTCTAATATTATATGCAGGACATTGTTCTTCCTCATAGGGTCCATAGAGTAACTCATAGTCGAATTACTCTTCAAGACTTGATCCTTTCTAATGGAATTCTTCACCACAGTACGGTAATTATACTTACCAGCATTCCACTACATAGGTCACTACTAAACAAGCTATCCTATCAGAGGCACCGGGGCCACCAAGCACGATCTGACGGTGATTGCAAGATGGCCTCAAACCAGTGATTTTCTGCTCATTCGTGCAGAGGCCGTCGAGCACTTCGTAATCTCACACTACTTCCAATCTCAAGGGCTCGATCGATCTGAGGAAATCAGTGTCCACGGGGAAACGGAATCCTTCCTGACGAACGCGGATACCAAAGTGCCACTTTTGCAAAGCAGGAGTGCCGGATACCAAGAAGAAACAAGTGCCGAACACTTCGTGCTACGTCTGAAAAAAGATACCGATAACCTCGTGCCGCTCCCGGACTTCGTTCGGCATCATATGAAACCCACTGGTGAAGTAATAGCTCTTCAGTCCTTACAGTACTTAACAACCTGCAAACCGAGATTCGGTTCTACCGAGTACGATATCCATGTTGACGTACAGATAATCAACCCATCCTTGCAACCGAGTTTCGAGTCACCATTGGAGATATTTCCTGGACATACCGCGGGTGCTATTGAAACAATGGAGAATAAAGAGAGGCAAACAGTGCGTCTTCTTGACCTTGTTGGGATGGATAGGCCATTCTCAGAGCCCTACAAGAACCAGCTTTTGGGCGCTATCGAGAAAGCCTTACACGGTATTCAACCGCATGAGCTCGCGCAGACGTGTAGATCTAAACTGGTTGTAGCTCAGACAATTGTGACGTGGCCTCCAGTATCTCGAGTATACATCTACGGGAGAGAGGCGGAGTATGATGTTAAGAACACTATCTTTGAGAAATCGGAGCTGGTTCTTAAAGGGATAAAACAAGGAAAGATCCGTACTTTAGAGAAACTTTCTTGTGAAGACATACTCAAGGGGAAGCTCAGGCTGGGGACGCGTGATTAAGGGAATATAGGGAATGTGGGGATTATTGACGGCTTGGCTACTGGACGTTTACTGTGCTCTCCGCTACAAATGTCAGATGCCGTGCTCATTCATGCATTCCATCTTGTATTGTGAACGGTACTATTTAGGAATAAACGAGACCATTCTTGCTGCTATGCTGGTAGTATGAGTGAACTCCTGGGCGACGTTTAAGCCAACCAATAGGATGCCGTAAATTATTTAAGCGAAAGTGCTCGCGGAACAAGGATAATGTTACGAGCTGAGCGGACCCGCCGCTAGCGTGAAGGAGGGGTTCTGACCTCTGTGTCTCTATTGGCTCTCCTTTCTGATGGATCACGTGGCGTTCACGTGACGTGGGGAGTGATCTGCCTGATCTGTTATTGTTATAGATTACTGAGATCACACTAAGTATGATCTGTTTGATCTGTTGGAGTTACAGATTATTGAGATCAGTATCGCTGAGAGAGGGGGCTATAACATTTCCTTTGTTTATATATTCTTAATCTTATTCCTGTATCTAGTCACTTATTTTTGTTTTTTAACTTTTAATTTAAAACTATAGTTTAAACCTAGATACGAATATAATTATTAAACTACTTTTAAGTGCACTTTATTAAACAGTAATAAGAATATTATTAAACCTTTTTTACGGATACTGTTAACAACTTTATTGTTATTTATAAATTAAAACCTTAATACTGTCTTTTATATCCGATGTATTAAGATATAAGAGGTCCGTAATAAAACAACTACAATTTATATTATTAATTAAAACTTCGTACAGCATTAAATACTTTTAATTAATTAATATTAATACTTATTATTTATATTAATATAA
Source organism: Nemania sp. FL0916 (assembly GCA_022578715.1). Taxonomy (NCBI): domain Eukaryota; kingdom Fungi; phylum Ascomycota; class Sordariomycetes; order Xylariales; family Xylariaceae; genus Nemania; species Nemania sp. FL0916. Next base: position 146,450 of record MU390306.1, on the reverse strand, counting down.
TTATAATAAGTTAAAGATCTCGAAACTTTATTTTAACTCGGGATATTATAACATTTTTAAAAAAAATAATATAGTTTAATACTTTATATAATTTGTTATAACTACTTTATATAATATATATTATAACGTGTAATAATTATATTAATATATTAAGTAATAATATATAATAAAGTTAATATTTTTAAAAATAAAAGTTAATTATAAACTAATATATTTATTAAATCGTTAAAAAGATTCTTTTATATAATAAATTTTAAAAACTAGTTATATGTTTAAATTAAATAATAAAATAAGGAATAATTAATTATATAAGAATATCCGTAGATTATATAATGATTTTTTCTTTTATTTATCTTTTCGTACTTATTTTATTTGTAATATTTATTCGTATAAGTTATATTCTTTTAATAAACTTTTGTTTACTATGTTTACTCGTTTTAACGTTATTAATGTTTTTTAAAATACTCGTTTTATTATATATTTTAATAATCGTATTTAATTTATATTTAATCCGGCCTTTATATTAAGCTTTTTTAACAGTCGGATCTTATTAGTTCGTAATACAGCAGTATAATTAAAAAATTATATATAAAATATATCTTAATATATTTTTATTAATTAAACGATATTTTTAACAAGAAGAATATAAAACAAATTATAAACGCCGAAATTTTTAATAAAGTTTTATTTAAAAGTTTAAACTTTCGTAATCCTTATTTTCGACACGGGTATTAACCGTTATAACGTGTTACAAATTTTTTTAAAAATTAAAAATACTCGAGTCGTATATAATAATTAAAATAATTCTGCTTTTAAATTAATACTTAAAAATTTAATTGTTAAATTAAAAACTATTAAATAAAGTTTAGTTAAAATTTTATATTTATGTTTTATATATATATTTTAAGAGCTCGAATTTTTATAAGTAACTAGGCGCGCTAATCGAAACAAAACTATCTTATTTTAATATTTTTATTTAAAGTGATTTTTTTACGCATAAGTATTTTTAAATAAATATAACGTTTTAAAATAAAACATTATTTTTATATTATATATAAATATATTAACTATTTTTTTAAGCAGTAATATATTAATTACGGTTAATTTAAATATTAATAGTTTTTAAATCACCCGTCCGAAAAATATTAACCCGTACTAACTACGGATCTTTTTTATTTTAAAACTTTTAAAATGTTTAAAATAATAATTTAACTAATTAAGCGATTTTTTAATATATACTTTTATTATTAAAATTAATTATATAAATACGCTTTTTAAAAATTTAAAATAATAATAACGCTTTATTTACGGAAAATTTTTAAAATAATATTTTTGTTTACGTTATTTTATCGCATATTTAAAAACGCGATAATTAAAAAGTTAAATTCGGTAATATAAAAAGACAAATCGCGTAAATTAAAAACAAATATAAAAAAATCAACTTTTATTAAAAACAAATTATTAAAAATAAGCTTTAATATTTTTAAATTAATATATATTGTATTAATTATAACAGTAAAATCGAGTTAAACAAATTAATCAACTTTATATTTTAATAATATCGCGACGTTATAAAATATTACGTATATTTTTTAAATATGTTTATAAAATATAATAAAAATCTACCGAACTAAGGAGAATCTTTTTTACGAAATCGATAGTTTATTTAAAACTAAACGTTTTAAAAACTGATTACTTTTTATATAATCGAATTTTTTTCGTCCGAAAAGCAATTTTTAAACAATAAAACATTATTAAAACAATAATTATATATTATTATTAAAATACTAGTTGTTATTTTTCAAAACGTTATATTATTAAAGTTCAGTATTAATAAGCGAATGTTTTAGTTTTAAAACCGTAAAACTAAACTTGCGGAAAACAAAACATACTGTTTTTTAAACATCTTTAACATTTATATGCTTTTTATCTACGGCGAGGGGTAAAAGCACGTATATAAACGGTTTCGAAAAAAATTTAAAAGTAATAAATATTATAAAACCCGGAAAATAACAGCTGATTTTTAAATAAACTATTAAAAACAACAATGCGAGCTTTTTTTTACGGTCCTATTTACTCGAGACCCGAACTTTATTAACCGTCCCGAGATCTTAATATAAATTAATAAAAAATATAACAGTTTTATTACTCGAATAACATTTGTTAATATTAGCGGTATAAAGTACGAATATATATTCCGTTAAATTATATCGCGATTTTAATATTCGAAAAAAAATCGCAAATTATTATCGAGTATATTTATCGCGTGCGCGATAACCGGCCGTAAATATAAGTATTTTAAATATATACGAGCATAACTGCTCGCGTTAAAAAAGCGTACCGAAGTATTATAAACAAGTTTAACTTGTTAAAACGAAATAACCCGAATATTAACGTTTATTAACTTATTAATAACTAGTTATATAATAAAACAAATAATTAATAAATTTTAATTTTAAATAACGCCGACGATATTAAAACATTTTTTTTTAATAAAAATTATATAATACGTTATTTTTACTTAAGAATTATTTATTATAAAGTTTAAACGAGTTAATCGTTATTATTTCCCGAAATAAAAATACCGTAATAAAAATTATAAAAGATTTTAAAAATATAATATAAATTCGAGCAATAAAAAAAAACTAAGTATTAAAGTTATTTCGGAATAAACTATATATTATTTCGACCGAAAATAATATAACTAAACTATTAAATACGCTTGATTATATATTACTCGCGATTATTTAAATAGTTGTTTATATTAACTTGCGGTTTTAAATAACAATGTTTAGCTATTTCGACAAGTTTCGCGGAAGCGTGTAACGGAAAAAAAAGCTTTTTTATTATAATTCGGGCGATCTCCGCTACAACGGGAACGTATTAAACTTTATAAAAACTATATAACGCGTATCGTTTAAAAATATATATAAAAAAAGACTATTTATTATTAATACGTTATTCTTTATAAGCTTTTTTTACCCGCAGGGTATTCCGGAATAAATATTTCGGAAGTATTATAAAATAATAATATTAAATAATAAAAACACGGATAATAAGTTTAATAATAATATAAATATATTATAAGCTTTGTTATTTATAACAACCGCTGTTAATAAACATATATATTAAATTTATACGCTCGTATAATTTTATACGAAAGATTAACTTTGTTCCCGTTACGAAAAAAAGGTATAAAAACAACGATTTTTAAACTTAATAACTACGGAGTTTTTTATAAACGAGTTTTAAAACCGAACGAAATATTAATAATTATTATTACATTTAAAGGTTTTATATAAACAGGAACTACCGGGCAATAAAGCAGTTAAAGAATAAGTTTAATTACTTATTAATATAACGTAGTATTTATAACAAGAAAAACAATATAATACAGCATAAAATGCGGTAGTTAAAATATTCAAAATAAAAAAAAAGATCTTCCGATTCGATAATATATTTATATTAACAACGGCAGCAATTTTAACGTTAGTTCTCCGTAGTTAAAGGCGGTATAATAAAACAGAAAAAATAAACTAACGGATAATTAAAAAGTATAAAAATATGTTAAATAAACAACACCCCGACATATTAATTAATATAAACAATTTTGCTTTAGTTTTTCGAGATTAAAAGAAATATAAAAAAGTAAGTATTATATAATAACAAACTTTAAAAAAAAAAAAAAAGTTAAAAGTATAACACTTAAATATATTAATAAATATAAACAACTTAGCGTTAATATTATAAAATAAAAGGAAATATAACGAAGCGGAAACGTTAAACCGTTAAATATTTAAAAAAAAGAAAAAAATACTAAGGAAACATTATCCGAGCATATTAACAACCGCAAGTAATTTAATATTAGTACTTTACGAATAAAAAAAATATAACAAGTTAAAAACGTTAAATTAACAAGTATTAAATAACAGGAAAACGGAATTAAAAAAACAATATCTTTATATATTAATAAACATAAATAACTTAACGTTAATATTATAAAGTTAAAAAAAGTATAACGAGGTAAAAATAATAAACCGGCGAATATTAAACGTATATAAAAAAGGACTCGGGATATAACATTTTAACACGTTAACAAACATAAGTAATTTAGCGTTTATACTTTAAAATCAAAGTAAATATAACGAAGTAAAACAGTTAAATCGTTAAATATTAAAAAAGAAAAAAAAAGTCTTAAAAAAAATCATTTTAATATATTAACAAGTTTAAATAACCTTACGTTTATATTATAATATAAGAAAAAATATAAAAAAATAAAAACTTTAAATTAATAAACTTTAAAAACAAAAAAGAAAACGTTAAAAAAACATTACTTTAATATATTAACAAGTTTAAACAACTTTTTATTAGTTTTATTAAATCAACAAAAATATATTAAAACAAAAATATCGAGCCGGAAAGTAGTACAAAGATATTATATTAAACTTAACGCGTAATATTTTCACACGTTAACTAGTTTAAACAATCTAGTTTTAATATTACAATATTAAAAAATATATAATAAAACAAAAACGATAAATTAATAAATATTTAAAACGTATAAAAACAAATTAAAAATAGAACACTTTAATACGTTAAAAAATGTAAACAACTTTGCTTTTATATTACAAGGACGGGAGTAGTACAAAGAGGCCGAAAAATTAAACCGGCGTGTTTTAAAAGGAAAAAAAAAACAACTCGGGACGTAATACCCTGACACGATTAAAAATACACGCGATTTAGCTTTTTTATTTCAAAATTAAAGGAATTATAATAAAGCGGGGAAATTAAAACAATATAAAGAAATAAAAAATAAATTAAAAAAAATATTATAAATTAATTATTCGGAAGTTTTAAATTAATATAATCTTTTTATTATAAAAAGTATAAAATAACTTATTATAATATAAAACTAAAAGATTTTAACTACGACCGATAAGTTATATATTTTTTATTTTTATATATAAGTGTATTCCGTAGTACAACCTGCATTATACGCCCTGTAGTTATAACACGTCTTTAATAATTAAAAATATAAATAAAAATATAATTGTTTATTATTAATCGATTTATATTTACGTATAACATTTATATTCGTAATTTATTATTTAAACTATATATTTATTAATATTTTTATTTAAAAAAAGCATTAAATTATATTAATTATAAAACATTTAAAACTGTTATACTAGTTTATTTTATAATATTTTTACTTAATAAAAATAAAACTTCGATATTATTTTATTCTTTTAACTATATAGTTTTATAACGTTATATATTTATTAATTAAAATGTTCTTTAAGATTATTATTCCTGTTTAAACCGTTTGTTTTTTAATTATTTTATTAGTTAACATTTTAAATATTAAATAACTTTATACTTTTAAATAAAAAGTTTTTGTTTTTTATTATTATAATAATACGGACAATATTACAATATTAACGTTTTTTGTTATTCGCTTTACTATTTTTCAGTTTATTAAATATTGTTAAAAAAAACGGGACAGACTTTTTTTTATACGCGATTATTATTTATAAAATATTTGTTGTCAGGAATAACTATTTAACGTAAAATCCTAAGTTAAAAATAAAAATAACAAAACTTAATTCTTTATTATTAACGTTTTAAAATATAAAATCGATATTAGTTTTCGTATTTTTATTAGCTCTTAAGTTAACGTTTATTTTAAATAATAATAAATTTTCGGATTTGTTTTATAAATAAAAAATCTGTTTAAATCGGAACAAATAAGTTAATATAACAACTAATTCTATTGTTTTTTCATCGTTAGTTTTTTTTTCGTTTTTTTAACTACGAATAAGTCGTTAATTACTTAATATATGTTTTAATCCGAAAATTTCTATACTACCTTTTTTTTTAACCCTTAATCGGAACTACATAGTTTTAAAGTTTTTATTCTCGGTTAATTCAGCCGTTTTTATACTTCGGTTATTATTAAAAATCCAAGTCCCGAAATACCGGATAATTGTTTTTAAATACGCGAACGAAAATTAAAACCAAGTAGTATTAAAAGTTTCATTTTTAATTATTTCGCTCTTTTTCACGTAATAAATCTTGTTATAAATCTTAAATTTTAAACTATCGAAAAACTTTTATTAAAACGAGTCCTTTAAATCCGGATTTATAATAATATTTAAAATGTACTCGGAATTTTATTTATACGGAATAAATAAACTAAGTTATAATAAAGTTTAAACGGAACCTTTTATAATATTCGTTATACTTTTTAAATCGGAAGTTTTATTTATTAAAACAACAACTTTAAAATTATTTATTAAAACTGTAATAAACTTTAATCCTTTATTAATATTATAACTTTTATTAATAAAAAAAGTTATAATACTGTTTTTTAATATTTTAAAAACCGGTATTATTAAAATTAACTTAAAGTTTTTTAAAAATACTAGTTTATTTTAATTAAAAATTTAAAAATTTTAAAATATTTTTTATAACGTAATTTTTTTAATCGTAGAATTATAAATAATATAATATATTAAAGTTAATAAAGTTAATAAATCGCGGAAATACTTTACGAGTATAAAAATAAACGCGTTATATATAACTATATTGTTTTTTCGTTTTAAAACTGTTTTAATATTTTAACAAGCCGTTATAAGCGTAAAACTCTTCGGGTTAAGATCTTAATAAATATTTAAATCTCCGTCGTAATAACCCGGCTTTTTTTAAGTTCTTTGCATAACGATTTTATCGGAAAAAAGGTTTAATAGGGGTGTCCAGTTATTAAGGGCTCGGAATCGGGAGCCGGCTTGCCAGGCCCCTTTAAAATAACAGCTGTCGAAAAAGACAACAACTCGAACCCCCTTTTTATAAAACTAAAACAGTTATTCGTTTAGCTCCTATCCTTGGATTACGGGTTTCCCGCAATAATAATCTGTAGTTATTAAAAATAAGTTGTTCGTACGGTTATTTTTAAACGAATTAAAAATTGCTTTTAATAATATATTATATTTAAAGAATTAAAAAAAAAATATTTTTAAAATTAACCTTGTTGTATATTTTTTCAAATACTCTTTTAATGTTTGCGTATATAAGCTAGTTATACTTTAACTCGATAAAAATATTAAAATTATTTAAAAATATAATAAATATAAAAGTATAAACCGAATTAAATTAAAATCGATTTTAAAAAAGTTTTTAAATAATATTTACATTATTAACAGCTTTTTTTAAATGTCGGAAAAACACTAATGTGTTATTTAAAAACTGCCTTATATTATTATTTTAATAAAAGTTTATTTTAACAAACAGAATAAATCGCTTAAACGTAATCTGTATTTTTATAATATATAAATAAAAAAAACTAATAAATAAACTATTAAAATATTAAAAAAGATTTAATATAATAAATAAAATTATTATTATTATTATTTTTATTAAATATTTAAATAAAATATAATTAAAAAAAGCTTATATATTAATAATAATTTAAATATAAAGTTGTATAATTAACCCTTTTTTAAACTAACTACAGAAGTAATAATTTTATTTATTAAAAATAAAATAATAATTACGAATTAGTTATTCTACAGCTTGTATAAATATTATACGCGATACTTATATTAACTTAAGCTTAAAAGATTTTAATAATAATTAAGGGCTAGATCGCGAAAAGCTACTTTATAAAATTAAAACGCAATTATATGTTTACGTCGTAAAACTCCGAAAATAAACTATTTAAACTATATAATTTAAAAACTTAAAAAAACAGTTTAAAAGTTTATAATAATAGTTTTTAATATAAGAAGTCGGGGATTTCCTGTTTTTATATATAATTAAACTTGTATTTCAACTTTTACAATATTTATTAATGTTTTAATTAAACTTATTTAAAAAGAAAATAAAAACTAATCGTTTTTTAAAGTCATCCGGTTTTTATTAATTATATAATATATATATATATATAAATATTAAATATATTTAAATAATTATTAATTAATTAAAAGACAGAAATCTTTAATAAATTAAACGATGTTTTTTTTACATGTAATATATTAAAACTTTTAACTTTAAATTATATTAAAACTATATAAAAAATAATAATATAACTATTTAATAAAACTTTAAAAAAGGTATATATTTATAATAATATAAATTTAAAAAAAAACTAAAATATATATATTAATTATAAGTTTTTTTACTTTTAATTATTAAAATATAATTTAACTCATAGTTTATAACTTATTCTAGTATTAATATTGTTTTTAAAGCTGTATATAAAACAATTAAGAATTACTTTATAAGTAAAAAGCAAAAGTTATTACTTGTAATATAAAGTCCCCGTTAATACTTAATCTACTTATAACTTAAAACAGCTTTATATTAAACGAGGGCTGTTGTTTTATAACGAACTAATAAGATTAAAGGGGCTTAATAAAAAGATTAAGTACGGGGCTCTAACTAAGGATTAAAATAACGGGAATCGGATGCAAGGATATGCAACAAACAACGATTCGGGGTCACGTGATTAAATATCACAAGATAAGAGGATAAGAGAGCGAGTTATCCAGGTATCTTAAAATAAAGGGATAAGAGAATTATCCGGATATTTAATATTTAAATAAAAAAAAGAATGTTTATATAAACTATAAGGGTTTTTATATATTTAACCAGTCCTTACTTTATTATTTAATTTAAATTTATAGTTAATTTTTAAAATTAATTATAAAAAAGCAACTTTAATAACTACTTTTTATTTATATTTAATTATTTTATATTGTTTAAATTATTTTATAATAACTTTATTTTAAAAACATAAACCTTTATTATTATTTATATTACTTCGGTAATATAATATAATTATTACACGTTTATTCTATTAGTAATAATGTTATAATAACTTATAACTATAAATTAATAATAAAGTTTTCTGCGGTAATCTACTACGAAAACCCCCGCATGTATTTAATCGTTAAATAACCCGTTAAAATATAAGTATTTTTTTATATATTATATACCTTTATAAAGGCCCGTTAAACTTGAACATATTATAAAATATTATAATAACTTTAACAAAAGTGAACTTTAATATAATAATTATTAATATATAAAAAAGTTTTAATCAGTGTAAAAAGTTCTGTTGTATAATTTATATTTAAGCGGGTTTTTAAAGGTTTAAAGGGGCGTATTACGCATATAACTTTATAAATTAAAATATTAGTTCTTTAATAAAAACGCAGAATATAACTCTATTAATAACTAGTTCTTAATAATTTATTTATTATATATAAAAATATAATTAATTGAATATTTTAAGTAGTTATATTTATACGACTTAAAGTTATATATATAATTATAATATTTAAACTTAATAATAATAAAAAGATAATCGGGATCGATAACAAGTTAAGTTATATAAAAATATAACCGGAGCTCTTATATTGTTAATATATATAAACAATATATAAATCGTCGATTTATAAAATCGTATAACTTTATTTTTTATAAATAATTTATATAATCGGAAGTTAAATATACGTGTTATAACAAAATAATAATATTATTTAATAATTTATTTAAAAAGTTTATTATTACAACTTAAATAGATTTAAATTAAAACTTAAGATTTAAGGGTTAAGCTGTTATAAACAGCACCCTCTTTATACTTAAAAAAAATAAAGCCGGTAGATCTTTTAATAAAGTAAAGCTATCGTAAGTTAATAAGTTTTATTAATATTAATTATTTTTATAAGGTGTTTTAAACATTTGCTTTACTTTTTTACTTACTGATTTACGTCGGCATTAAATAATTTCTACTTAATTAAGTCCAAGTTTTTCTAAGTTTAATTAAACTTATACAACTTGAAAATCTACCTTAGTGCTAATAAAGCTATAAAAGTAAGTTAAATACAAGTTAAACATTATTAATTAGTTTTATTCGCATATATTATTGTTATATTACAGCTTTATTTTGTTATTTTCCCGGTCCTTAATAAGTATAACTACGGAATTATTAACACTTACCCTTTTTTAATTCAAACTATACTTAAGTTTAAGTTATTTTATATAAATTACGAAATTATATTTAAAACCTTTATTATTCGATAATAAAACTGTTTAATATAACTATTTAGTTTATACCGCTTTATAAAACTAATAATATTAGATTTTTTTTTCGAGAATTATAGTTATACTACCTTGTTTATAAAAAGGAAAAGTTTAAAAACGCAGGCCTTAAATAAGCAAAATCAGGCGTACGTAATATATTAAAACTTATAAAGCTTTACAACATTAAATATTTAAAAGGCGTTAACTTAAGTAACGAACTATAACTAAAAAACATTTAATGTTAAGTAAATTAAATATATCGTTTAAACATACTTCTTATTAGCTTAACAAAGCTACGAATAAAATATTTAATAAAGTACGTTTATATTTATAATACTTAATATTATAATCGTTAACACGTATATTTTAACAAGTTTTAATTTAACGGTTAGATTTTTAAAAACATATTATTTAATTCAGCGATTATATTATTAACTATTAAAAACTTTATTAAAATAAAGCTATTTTATATAAACGACGATATAATTATTTTATTTAATAATATAAAAAATAAGGACTTATATTCGTTTATAAAACTATATAAAAATATAATAAAAAACAAACAAATCGAGTTATATATTTATATTTATTTTTTAATATTTATAAAAACACAATTTATAAAATGCTTTAATCAAGTTATTTAACGAATAAAAAGATAACTTATAACTATACTTATAAATTATTTAAATTATATTTGTTGATTTTATATTTTTAATATATTAATAATTAAAAAGTATTAATATGATTTTTTTTTAAAAGATATAATATTTATATTTTAAAAAAGCCGGTATATATTTTAAATTATTAAATAATAATAACTTTAAATAAAAATAAATACTAACACATGTTAATATAACAATTAAAACTAAAAATTAAAAAGAATTAATATATAAATAACTTTTTTAAATAATCAAGTAATAAAACTAATAAAGAGTTATTAATAAAAAAACAGTTTAAAAAGTTTAAACAAAACTATTCGAATTATAAACTAAATAATAAAAATAATTAAAGTATATATCCAGCCTTTTATGTTTAATAATTTAAGAGTATTTTTTAATATACGATTTAATTGTATAAAATCGATAAACGATTTAAACTATGTTATTAATATTGTTAATTAAGCGGTTAATGTTATATTTATAAATTATTTTAATCGAGTTAATTATTTAAACAACTTTAAAAACTAGCTTAATACGTGATTCAATTATATAAGATCAATAAATGATTTAAACTATACTGTTGATATTATTAATTAATCGGTTAATATTATTTTTACAGACTACTTTAATCGAGTTAGTTATTTAAACAACTTTAAAAACAAGTTCAACAAGCGATTCGAACATATAAGATTAATAAATAATTTAAACCGTATTATTAATATTATTAATTAAACGGTTAATATTATTCTTATAAATTATTTTAATTAAGTTAACCGGTTAAACAACTTTAAAAACTAGCTCGGCAAGTAATTCGACCGTATAAAATCAATAAACGACTTGAACTATATTATTAATATTACCGATTAAACAGTTAATATTATATTTATAAACTATTTTAATCGAGTTATTATATTAAACAACTTTAAAAACAAGTTTAACACGCGATTTAATTATACAAGATCGATAAATAATTTAAACTATATTATTAATATTATTAATTAATTAGTTAATATTACTTTTATAAACTATTTTAATCGAGCTAGTTATTTAAATAACTTTAAAACCTAGTTCGGCACGCGATTCAATTATACAAGATCAATAAACGATTTGAACTATAAGTTCTTTTTATACGAACAAAGTTAACGTTATTATATAACCCCTTTGTTTGTTCGTATCCGTTTAACTTAATAAGCCGCTCGAATTCGCGCTTCTTAATTAAATTAAAAAAGCTTAAGTTATTTGTTATAACAAGCTGTCGAAATTTTCCCCGATATAAACCCACGGTAATTAAAACATACTAATAAACAATATATATTTATAAACTTTACCGGTTTAGTTTCAACTACAGTTATTATTACTTTTAATATAAAAAAAATACTTATAATGTTTTACGATTTTTTAAACTTAAACGAAACGTAATTACTAGTTTATTAATTAAAACGCGCGGAAATATTTTTAATCTTAAATAAAAATACTTTAGTTTAATAAATAAATTTATTTTTTTTCGGGATAAATTAAATTTATTAAAAAAAAACTTTATTGTTTTTAGTTTTATTAATTAAAAATCGTCCTAGGAATTGTTTTTAAAACAATGTTACAAAATAATATAAAAACTTGATCAGTTTTAATCGCGGATTTATATTTAGTTTAAATTCGAAAACTTTTATCTTTTATTAATTATAAACAAATTAAAAGCCGTAATATATCTAGATCTTATAATTATTATTAATTTAAATCTTTACTACTACGATATATTTTTAATTAAGTATTATTAAGTTCAAATATTAAAGTTGTTTAATATAACTTTAAAACAAGTTTATTAATACGTTGAAAAGTTATAAATATCCCGTTAACTAATTACTTTTTTTATATTATTACTCGAATAACTTTGGAATATTATAACTTGCCCAGTTTTAAACGTACTCGGATTTTAAAAGCTTACTTCCGATATTAAATAACTTCGTATATAATAAATTCCTACAGGACTTTTAAATTAACTGCCTTTTTATATTATAAAATATTACATTAATAATAGCTCGGAAATTATAATCGATAAAGTTATATTATTATACGTTTTTACGGTAAAAGTATTAATATATAAACGTTAACTTTATTTTTAAAAATCTGTTAAATTAGTTTTTAACTATGTTTTTTTAATTATTATACGCGAAATATTAAACTTTTTAATTAATAAAAACTTCCCGTTTACTACGATTAAAGTAAACATAATAAAAGATTTTTATCCGTTGTTTTAATTATAACTTATTATATTGTTTCCGTATAAAGGCGATATATTTTAAGAATTATAAACATATAAAATATTTTATTTTATTAGTTATAAGCATTCGGATTTAATAAAGCTTTTATAAAGTTTTTTGCTTTTAAAGGATTAAACAATAAACCCGTTAATAATAAAAAACTTTCATAATTACCGATTATAAAAAAACCCGTTATTTTTTAAATTTTTCTCGGCGTGTTCAACGGGAGTTAATAAAACAATGAAGTTTATTAACGAAAAAATCAACTTTATTAATACCTTTTAACTCGCGGGGTTTTAATACGTTATTAAAACGTTTTAAAAAATATCGGATATATATTGTATTAATATAATAAAAATGTTTTATAAAACGTTATAAAATAAGAGAATAACAAACGTAGCCGTGTATTAAAGACTTTATTAAGCGGTTCAAGTATTACGTAATAAAAAAATCAAAGTAAAAAAAACAAAAAATAGTACTTTAATAAATAAAACAACTAAAACGTGAAACGTAATTAACTTTTATTAAATTCCGTATATTTATTTTAATATATAAAAGTAGTTTATTATATTAAACAAATAAAATTATTATATAAATATTATAATATTAACTGTTTTTTTTACTTTGTTTTATATATTATTTAAAGTTTTTTAAATAAATTAAACGTCGGATATATTTTATATTTTCGTAATTAAAAATAATATTTTTAAAATCGTTAATTTAATTATATTAATAAAAATATATTGTTTTTAAACTTATTTTATATAAAAAAAACGTTTCGAAAGTATTTATTAATGTTTATAACATGTTCGCGTAATTTAATCGGTTATACTTTCGCTTAAAGCTATAAAGTCGTTATAATACCTTAATAAACGTATTAAGCGATGCGCCGCGCATTAAGTTATTTAATTAACCCTTCGGGATTACGTTTAAACTCTTAATTGTTATAAATTTTTAAAAATTTCGTACTCGATATTAAAAATTAATCTTTATTAAAGATTAATCTTTATTAATTAATTCTTACTCGGTTTTAACCGCTCTTTTATCCGCAGTTATACCCGGTTAATAAAGCTAGTTAATTATTTCGCTGTATTTTAACAATTCAACTTATAACTAACTAGTTTTAACTTTTACTTTTATATCTTTAACTTTTTTTACGTTTAATTATTATTATACGTAAAAAATAGTTTTATATTAATATATAAATAATTTTAATCTGCTTTTAAAATTTTATATTTTTAATTTTATATACTGTATATTTTTAATTTTTATTTAATGCTAAGTTTTGTTTGTTTATTTCTCGACTTTAAATTGTTTTAAGATTTACGTTTGTTTTATAAATTTAATAGTTTTAATAGTTGTTTTACGTTTGTTTAAAACTGTCCGGAAGTTTTTTTGTTTTAATATATAACTTAGTTCTTAGTTTTAAAAATCTTTAAATCGTTAATATTAAAACAATATATAAAGTATTATTTGTCGCTTTTTATTACAATTATATTTCGGGTTTATAATATTTAAAACTTTACGTTTAAAAAAGAAATCTTTAAAACCGATTTTTTTTATACGTAATTAAACTAAAATTACATTATATCGTTTATTAAAATTTTTATAAAGCTTAAATACTTTTTATATTAATTTAAATATATAACGAAATATAATTTTATTTTTAATTTCGATCCGCTAGCTTATTTTTTAATATTTTTTAACTTTTTTATAATTTTATGTTTTTAATGTTGTTTTAAACAAGAATAACTCTTCCGGTTGTTCTACTTTTTAACCTTAAGTGCCGTTTTTTTTCCATTTAATAACTTCTTTAACTACTTAATCGGCCTCCTCGTTTTTTAAAATGCCTTTATAAGCCGGGATTTATCGGATTTCTACGGGTAAACCGTTTTTTTAAAAATCCCGGATCCGTTACGTAATTTCTTTTAAAAAATATACTCCTGATTTCCTTACTAGTATAACCGACGACTTAATAACCGCTTAATTATCCGTATATATAATAGTTTTTTCTTTTTTAAGTTTTTAATACCGGTTTTTTCGTATTATTTATAGTATTATATTAATACTTTAAAATTCTCTTATATATATAATAAAAACGGTATTTTAACTTATATACGCTGTTTTTGTTTGATTTATTCTAGGACATATAACTGTTGCGCCGGTATATTTATTAATACCGCTTTTATTGGTATAAATTAAAAATGTGTTTTTCTTACTTTCGAGTTTTTTTTAATAATCGGATTTTGTTTTTTTTATATTTTACTTTATATATATTGTCGGACCTTTTTATTAAAAAGGTATAATATATAAAAGTATTATTTTTTAAACGAACCTTGTTAATTCTTTTTATCTTTATACTTCTTAGTTAATTTTTTATAACGGGTTTATATATTTTTGTTTATTTTATATATTAACCTTGTACTTCTTTAATTCGGGCATGTTTTAACTCGAAAAAGCTCTTTTTATTATTTTTATGTTGTATTTTTAAATTTGTTGTTTTATAAGGAAAAAATAAGTCTCGATATTAAAAACTAGTTTTAATATCGTTTTAAAAGCTCTTGTAATTATTTTAACTACTGTTGTTTAAATAACTTGTAATATTTTTAACGTTTTTTTAATATAAACTTTATTACGTACGTTTACGTTAAATTATACCGAGCATATATATAACATTTATAAAACAATAACTCCGCGGTAAATTTTCTTTATCTTGTTAAACTTTACTCCTTAAGCCGAATTGCTTAAGTATTTTATAATTATAATCGTTTTCGTAAGTTTTTATCGTATTTTTTCGATATACAGTTTTTAAATAAACTTAATATTTATAATAACTTTTAAGTATTTATATATTAGTTTTAATATTATTTCGCCTTACGGGGTTTAAAACTTTTATATTATATCGATTTTTTTTTCGCTTTAATAAAGTATATAAGTTAAAACTTTTTAAAAGCGAAAACGGATGTGTGCGTTTTTACTTATTGTTTTATTGTTTATAAAACTCTTTTTAATTTATTATAAGTTTTTTCCGTTGTATTTCTTACTGTTAAAATAACTGTATTATTAATATATCTTACAGCGGAAATGTTTCTTTTATTACAGTTATTAATAAAGTCGGCGTTATAAAAAAAGTATAAAATAAAAGAAAGTAGTAAGCTTTATAAAATCTTTATAAAGATTTCGTATTATATAAACTTATAACCGTTAATAATAATATTTATTTTTTTTATTTTTAAAAAGTTTTTAATTTAATTAATAATTTTTTTATTTATTTTCCGCTTTCGTAAATTATATAATAATCGTTAATATAAAACGTTATTAAAAGCCCCGGACACGTTTAATAAAAAAAAGCTCGTTATTTAACCTTTACTAGTGTTTTAAGTTAAATATATTTTTTTAATAATAATATATAAAGTTTGCTTAGTTAACTTTAGTTTTTTACTTTTTATATATATATTAAACAAAAGTTAGTAAATTTCGGCGAAATAATTTATTCGTTTTATAATAATTATATTTATAATTTTATTTATTATATTTAAAAGTATTATAAAACAGTATATTTTAAAGATTGTATAATTATTTTTTCTTAGTTTACGTAATACAACTATAATGGATTACCGGAAGCGCACCGGGTAATGTCTTAATACGAAACTATAATTAAAAATCCGTATAAAATAAATTTTAACTTGTAAAAACGCCGCTTTTAAAATCAAATTAAAGATCCCGTTTAAGCCCGGTGCTTTAAAAACTAGCGTTGTTTAAATTACGTTTTTTATTTTTTCGGCTATTATTAACAGTATAAATAATTAATCTATATATATAGTATTTTTAATATCTTTTAAATTAATATTCGGTAAAGTTAAAAAAAATGTTTTTTTAAACAACTGTGTTTTTTCCTTTAGTTTAACCGTTTTTTATCCGGTAATTAAATATTATAGTTTAAAAATAACATTTAATATTTAATTTCCTTTGTTTTTTGCTTATTTAACGATTTTTTAAAAAAATTCTAACGATTTTAACGCTTTTTCTACTTTTTTTTATACGATTATCGTAACGTTTTTTTAATTGTTTTTATTTTAACGTTTTTTATTACTCGGTAAGTTTTTTATAATTCGTCGGTATTATTTAAATTATATAAACGTCGGAGTTTTTTTACCTCGTTAAATACTTTTTTATATTCCTTGTTTTATTTTTTTTTAAACTTATTATAAAAACGTTTTTTAAAAGCTGTTTTATCGGCAGTTTTTTAAATAATTATACTTACGTTATATATATAACCTTTAAAAGCTGTTATAATTCTTAGCCTTTTTAACTTTAAAAGTTTTTATACTAGGGTTTTTTAAAATTTCTCGCTGTTAAATTTTTTCTAGTTTTTTTGTTTATATTTTCCGTAATTAAATAGCCTTTAAATCAAATATAATAATAATAAAAAAGTAATTTAAGTCGTAATTTACGTTTCGATTTATTTTATTCCGTATTATCTTGTTTATTACCCCGATTATAATTAAGCACAGATTAATTATTATATACACTCCTGCTTTTTTATACGTAATAGTTTTTAATAAAAGGGTATTTATAAAGTTATAATCTTTTATTATTTCGATTAAGTCGTTTACTTTTTAATCGGTTTTTTTAATATATATACCTCTTTATATTTTATAATATAAGTTGAAATTTTTTAAAACAACTTGTTCTTCGTAATTATACTCTTAAAATAATTGATTTATTTTAAAAAAAGTGTTTTGTTTATTTAATATTATTTAACCCGGGTTATATATATTGTAAATAATAAGTTGTTTTTTGTTTATTAATATAATAATCTACGTGTAAATATTTTTTATATATTTTTTAAACTGTTATTTTAAATGATCGAGTTTTTTATTAATAAAAAAACATATTTTTATTAGTTTTTTTTAATTGTTATTTAAGTAGTATAAGTAGAATTAAGCTTTAACCGAGTAGTGTGTAATTGTTTAAAACGGGTTTTTTTACAGTTTTTAAATAATAAAAATATTAAAGTTTAATACTTTTAAATCTTTTAATATTATTATTATTATTATATCTTTTATTTTTCGAACGTTGTATTATAATATATTTAATATAAGTTGTTTATTTATTAATCCATGTTAATAATAAAGTTTATATATTAACTATTAAATTGTTTTATTTATAAATTATTATTAATCTTTTTAAACGCTTTTTTAAACAACGTCTTAATTCGGATCGGTTTTTAATTACTAGATCTCGAATTAAACTCGTTTTTTTTATTATTATATATACGTATATTTCCGGTATTAACTTTTTTATATCCTTTCTTAGTAAGGGATTTACTCCCGGAAGTCCTCGGTTCCTGGGTTCGGCCTGGCTTTCTAGCGGTTTTTCTTAGTTCTCCTAGTATTAAATCCTGGGGCTCCTTTTCCGTTGTAAAGTAGTAAACCGGACGTGCGTTGTATACGGCCCGTATTTTAACCATTTCGTCTTTCTTTATAAGGCATTGTCCGCTTTATACCGCGTGTGGTCCTTAGCAAACCGCACATTTCCTAGGTGCGGAGGTATCGATCTTTTTGTTTTTTATCCTTGGGTGCCATTGATTGATTAATTAATTGATTAATTAATTCCTACTCGGTTTTGGCCGCTCTTTCATTTACAGCTATGCCCGGCTAGTAGAGTTAGTTAACCAGCTAACGCGACCTAGACATGAGTCCAGGTTACCTTACTTTGTTATAATCTTAAGAAAATAACTAGCTAGCCCTAACTTCTACTTTAATAATTTAAAAATATACTAATATATAAAAATATAAAGCTCTTTAAAGCTGTTATTTTTATTATATAATTTATAATACCTTTAGTTTCCTTTTAAAAAAAAGCTGTTTATATGTTTTTATCCCGAAATACTTTAAGATTAAATCTGTTCTTTAAATATAATAATTATAATAACTGATTTATTTTATAATACGTTCCGTAAGATTATATAAATCTTGTTATTATTATATTATCGTTTTATTCCGTTTTTTATTTATTATAACTAAAGTGTTATATTATTTCTTATTAAGTTTTTATATAACCGTATATATATATAGTTTATAAACAACGTCCGATTATAATAATGTTAACGTAATCAGTAAACGTGGACTAATAACAAGTAATACTTTATTCGGTTCGAGATGTCGAATTATTAAAAATAAAAGCTTTTTTGTAATTCTTGCAAACTTTATCGGGGCGGGCGTAAAAGGGGTATTAATTCTTTCTTACCTTAAAGGGGGGTATAAGAGCAGTATATCCTGTTTAATAACTATAGTATTTTTGTAGTACTGAAAGTAGCGTACCGGGTGTTTAATTCTTTAACTGCGAAAAAAGTAATACTGTTTTATTCGAGAGCTCGTCGTAATAAAACGTCGTAAACTTTATCGAGTAATAATAAAAAAACAAGTCTTATTTACGCCTTATATTTATAACTGTAGTATTAAATTGTTTAAACTCGGTTGTTGTTTGTTATAAAATTATTTTATTTTTTCTTGCCGTTATTATTATATTTAAACGCGTTATAATATATTTTATAACATACTTATAAAGTTTTATTATTTATTTTTTACCCGTGCCCGTAAAAAAACCTTTATAACATTAAAAAAGCTTTAAACAAAGTTAATTTTATTATTAAAAGTTTTTACGGGCACGGGAAGGGTTATGTTTATATTGTTTTATTTAATTTTTAAAAATTTCGTACTTAGTATTAAAGAAGTTTTTTTCTAAGTGCTATCTTCCCCCCTCTCGATAAAGTAAGCGGTAGTAAACTCGGAAGGCGGTATCTTGTAAAATAATAATAAATTAAGCAAGCGGTAAGAAGTCCCGTAGTTACTGGGCAAATAAAGTAAACAGTAAGCAAGAATACCTCGTCTTAACAAGTGATACCCAGGGGCCCTTAATTCCGATTACCTCGCTACCCCTCGCTAAGCCGCTTTTGTATTAAGTAGCGGTTATTAGTTAATTATTAAGCCCGGTATTAAACTTTTACCGAATATTTTTACTATATTATTTAACGTCGAGTATTAACTTTTAAGTTTTTTATTTATATCGATAAATATAAATAATGTCCGTTTTATTATTATTTTATAGTTTTTAATCCTTTTTTAAAAACGTTATCGATTTTTTAATTAATTTTTTAATTAAAACGTTTTAAGACTTAATTAATATAACAACGTTAAACGTAAGTTTTATCGTATTTTCGAGTATTTTAATACTAGTTAATATTATTAATAATAACGTTTTATTATTATACGAGTTATTTTAACTTATTTGTTATATTTATAAATATACGCTTTTTAACAAGTCTCGAGATAATTTCTTATAAGCTTTTTTTCAAATTATAACGTTTTTATTAACCGGGTAAAACAATAATAACAACGGGAAATTCTCGCTTATAACTTTTTAAAAAACTTTAACTCGCGAGAATTATAAAATAAACAAATAATTTATAATAACTAAAATAATTAAAACATTTTAAACTTTTACCGATTTAAAACTTTTTAGTTTTTAAAACTTTAAAAACTATTTTTTTATTCTTTTAAAAGTATATACTTTTATATAACTTTTAAAACAATACCGTAGTCTTTAGTTTAAAACAACGTATTAACGTCCGCTTTTTTTTCGTTT
The DNA here is from genome assembly GCA_022578715.1 of Nemania sp. FL0916. Taxonomy (NCBI): domain Eukaryota; kingdom Fungi; phylum Ascomycota; class Sordariomycetes; order Xylariales; family Xylariaceae; genus Nemania; species Nemania sp. FL0916. Next base: position 125,797 of record MU390306.1, on the reverse strand, counting down.
ATTTTACGTAAAAAAAAGCTTCGGTCGGTTATACTCTTACCGGGGATTATAAAATCGCTATAATACTTTTCGGGCGTATTAAACTATACGTTATTAAGTTATATACCGTATATTAAACTATTTAATAACTTTTTACGTATAGCTTTTTTACGCTTTATTTTTAATAAAATAAAATAATTATTAAAAACTATATTAAAATATTATTTAAACTTATTTACGCTTTTTAAAACATTTATAAAAAGTTTTAAAAAGTGTTATAAATTAATAATTAAATAATAACCGGTATATAAACTAGTTAAATATTTTAAAATATATAAAACTTATTTTATTCGTTAAATATTTTATATATTTATTTAAATATTAAAAAATAATACGAATTAAAAAATAAAACAATTTTTTAACGCTTATTATTAAATATAAAACGAAAAAACTATTATTTAAACAAAAATAATACAAACGCGGTAATTTTATATATATAATATTTAATTTAAAACACTTGCTTTAAAATAAACTTTTAAAAATTATATTAAACTATTAAAACATAATATTATAAACCCGCTTAATATAGTTTTAAAAGTGTTTTTTATAATTTAACGTTATTTCGTAAATCCGGTAATAAATACGGTTATTATTTTAAATTTTTAACAAGTGTTTTTTTTAAAAATACTTGTTTAAGTCTTATAAAGAGTATTATTCGTAAAAAAAACCCTCGCGTACTTTGTTTAATAATAAATTTATTACTTTTTTAATATATAAAAAACATCGTTTTAATTGTTTATTTTTAGTTTTTATTAAAACAAATAATATAATTACATTAATAAAACTTCTTACGACCGATTTTTTAAAACATTATATAGTTTTCGTTATTATAACGCCGGTATAACGTAATATACGCTTTTTTTTTTATAAAATAATACGTTATAAATACGTGAATAACTTTATTTTTCCGCTTGTATTAACCTTTAAACGTGTGCTTTACCGGAGTTATAAGCGCTTTAATTATTTGTTTTTATATTAAATATTAAAGATAAAATAAGTTTACCGGTTCCGGGGTAAATATTTCGCCGCAAAATTAACGTTTAATGTTATCGACTGCTTGTTTATCGGTTTACTTTTTTCGTACTTTGTTTTAAAAAACATTTTTTATTTTTTATTTTAAGTTTTATAAATTACGGGAAATAACCGTTCGCTTTTTCCCCCGAAATATACTTTATAGTTTTTGTTTTATATTTTTAATTAAAAAATCAGTATTAATTATTATTAGTTGTTTTAATGTTAACTTAATAAACCGCTGTTTATTTTTCGAATACGTAATATTACAAAATTATATAATAAACGCCTGTTATAAAGTTTTTTTAAAATAATAACGAAAATATTAATATAAATTTCTCGTAAAAAATAATATTTTTAAAAAAGTACTAAGTTAAAATACCCGAAAGATAAATTACGAAATAATTCGTTAATATTAGTTATATAAGGTTTATTAACAAGGTAGCCGGCACGAAAAAAAAGAAAAAAACGGGGGGTTAAAAAAACTATACAGCTTTCGTTTAACTTGTTATTTATAAAATAACGCAAGTTATATATAATCACGGTATACGTAATCCTTATAATTACGTTAATTATTACGATTTAACTTCGTATTATATTATAAATAATACGTTTGTTTTAAAAGATTTTATAATTAATCGGATTATTAACAGTTTTATAAAAAATAAAAACGTTGTATAACTCGGGTTTAAAAAACAAAAACAACTCGTTTTTTCCGGAGTAAATATAAAACTACTTTATACTTTTTAAATAAGTAAAACTCGGAGCTCGAAATACTTTATATCGGAACAAAATCGTTAATAAAAATATATAAAAAATAAAAAATAAAAATCAGTAAAAAATTCTTTTAAAAATAATAAAAGTAGTTTTAAAAAAAGTAAACATTTATTATTTTTATTTAAAAGTTACTTGTATTTACAACTTTTTTACGTTTAAATACGTTTTAATAAATTCCGGAGTAAACTTAACTATTAAATTATATAGTCCGCTTTTTAAATCTTTTATTAAAATAACTTTAATATCTTTATATCGAAATATAAAAATAAACTTTAAATAAAAGTTTTTAAAAACGAGTAAAAAAAATATATATATAATAAAAATATAAAGCTCGTTAAAATTAAACCGTTTTTTTATCGTATTTAACATTGTTTTAATTTTTTTTTAAACGTTTTTATTATTATGAATTAATTATATCGTTTTATAATATATAAACCGTGTTTTATTACTAGACGTTATTAAACTTATACACGTTAATACGGGATTTTAACGCGGTAAGATTAAAAATATTATATTTTTATTATATTGTTATAAATATATTATATAAACTTTTGTTTTATAGTTATTTTATATATAATTTATAATAATTTTTACCGTATATTAAAAACGTTAATTATATTTATACTTCGTTTTTTTTTACCGTTTTTATTAACTTTTTAATATATTGTTTACTTAAAGAAGTTTTTTATTATAAGAATAAAAACGGACTTAAAACTCTTTTTATAATTGTTTAATTTAATATTAACGCAGAATTTTTAAATTATTATTAATAAAATTATTAAAAAAACGGATATAATTAAATACGTATTGTTTTTATTAAGCCTCGACTTTTTTAATACGTAATTTAATCTTTAAAACGTAACGTTCGTATAAGTTTTTTTAAGCTAGCTTTAATATACTTTATTAATAATATTTTAACGGGTGTATATTATTACTATAAAGCGCGACTTAATTATTAACGTCGAAGTCCTCGTTATTATAATTAAAATCCAGATTTAAGTTATTTTCGTTAAATTCCGTAACTTTAATAAAGTTGTTATTTAAATACTTGTTAATATTAAACATATTATTATCGTTGTTAAACGAAAAATTAACGTCCGAATTATATATTCTCGATCGAGTTTTAAAATAACTCGGAAGTGTTAAAAATAATAATAAAAGTCGAATAAGTTTTAAAAAGTTAAAAAAGCGAAAATATTAGTACGGAATAACTAATTAATTGTTTTAACTAAATAGAATAAAAAGTAAACAAGGACAGATTGTTAACTATTGCGCTTAAAGAGCGGGCGCGGTTTTTTTAATATAAGCTTATAAGTTATTTTCGGATATTAACTAGTTAAAAAACAAGAAACGGGAAACGTGTTATAAATAATAAAATATAAACGAAAAGTAAAAAAGTAAGAAGTAAAAAAAGTACTTAATAAAGTATATCGCGGTATATATCCCGGGTATATAAAGGGTTAAGATTTAATAAAATATATCAGGACTGTTAAAACAACAGTAGACTTTTAACTTGTGCGCCGCTGAATTTAACAATTAAATATTATTAAATTCGGAGGTAATTAAGTTATTTTTTTTTATTAATAGTTTTATAAAATAATTAATAAATTTTAATAAATAATATATTTAAATTATTTTTATTTAAAAAATTAAAATATATATTAAATATATTAATATATATTATATAATTAAATTTTATTTATTAATAATTATATATATTATAATTTAATATTATAATTTATAAAATTAATTATAAAATTTTTATTTTTTTAATTTATTTTTTTATATTATAATTTAATAAATTTTTTTTTTATTTTTTAATTTTTTAAAAAACGTTTTTTATATCGATTTAATATTTTATTTTTAAAATATATAATAAAATATAATTATAATTTATTTTTATTATATATTTAATATTATTATAATAATTATAATAAAAATTAAAAATATTAAATTAAATATAAATATTAATAATTTATTTTAAAAATAAAAATTATATTTAATAATTTTTAATTATTATTAATTATTTTTTTATTTTTTAAAACGATTTTAATTTCGGACCGAATTAATTTTAAATTTAAATTAAATTAATTTCGAATCCGGATTTAATTAATTTAAACTCCGGATTTAACCGATTTAAATTTTAAAATTAATTTTCCGTATTAAAATAATTTTTTTTTAAATTATAACCCGATTTATTTATTAATCGTACGAAAATTTAATTAATTAATATAACCGAGTTAATTATTATTATAATTTTCCGAAATATATAATTTATATTATAATATTTCGAAATTCGAATTAAAAATATTTTAATTTCGGATTAAATAATTATTTTTCGAATTTGTTTTAATATAATTTAATAATTTTAAATTTAATCGGGTTTTTTAAAATAATAATATTATATATTATTAATAAATAAGTTTTTTATAAATTTTTAAAATTTAAAATTATTTTTACGTTTAACGTTTTAATTATACGTAATAAAATTATTATAATTTATTTTAACTTGTTTTTATATAAAAATATAATATATTTTTATTTATACGTGTTTTTTTTAATTCTTTAATAAATTATATAAATTAATTAATATATATTTAATTTAAAATTATTAAAATTATTTATATATATAAAAAAAATAAAAATAAAAAACTTTATAAATAAATAACGTAAAAAAAAGTTTTATAATTAAAATTTTTAATTAAAAATTTTAATTTAAAATTTTATTAAAAACTTTTATTACGTAATAAATTTAATTAATAATATATTATATTAACTATTTACGTAATATTAATTTAAAATTTTTAATTTTTTAAAAACTTTATTTTATTAATTATTTTTAATTTTATTAAAAATTATAATTAATAAAAATTACCGGTTAAAATTTTATTATAAATAATAAAAAAATTTTAAATAATTTTTTTAATTAAATTTATATTATTAATTTTATTAATTTTATTAA